>CAUYON010213647.1:0-27595 GCA_963573935.1 Arctocebus calabarensis
AGGGGAGGGGAGGGGGGAGTATGGGTGGAGGGAGGGCAATTGGTGGGATCACACCTACAGTGCATCTTAGCAGGGTACTGGGGAAACTTATTAAATGTAGAGTATCAATGTCTTTATATAGTGATCAAGAAAATGCCATGAAAGCTATCTGTAACAGCACGATCAAAACATTTCTGAATGTATATGAATCGTGCCCTATGATTGCACCAATGTACAGAATTATGATTCAATAAAATTATAAAAAAAAAGAAAAGTTAAGAAATATTATTTTGTTTTGTTTTGTTTTTGTAAATAAATGGAGTCTTGATTTTTTTTTTTTTTGGCTATGTTTTATGTAGTTCTCAAATTTATCTCTTATGCTGTATCTTGGTCTATTTGTGCTGGTACAAAAAAGTACCTGAGAATGGGTAATTTATTAAGAATAGGATTATATTTTCTCACAGTTCTGAAGGCTGGGAAGTTCAAGACCAAGGCACAGAATATTTGCTTATCTGTTAGGGGCTGCATCCTCCACAAGGGAGGAACACTGTCGGGGGTCCTTGATGTGGAAGGTGGAAGGGCAAGGCAGGTGAACACCAGGTGAAGGCTATTTTATAAGTGCCTTAGTTCCATTTACAAGAAAGTAGTCTCATGACCTAATCCCCTCTTGAAGGCCCTTCTTCTTAATACTATGACGTTGGCAACACCTGAATGTTAGAGTGGACACATTCAAATTCTAGTGTGATGCAATATGATACATTTTTGTTTATGAACAACCACTCACTATACAAGTTTCATTTTGTTTATTGTTTTTGGGTTTCATCTGTTCATTCAATGAAGACTTTCTAAGGCCTTGTGTTGAACAGTATGAATACAGAGCTAAAATAGGGAGGATACAAACCCCACTGAGCTTTTAACCTTAGGGAGAAAGAAACTGACACATAAATTACAAATACAGTAAATATTCTGAAGCACTTATAAAAGGTAACAGAGGGCACAGTTGTATATAAAGGAAGGAGTGGTAAATCATATATGGAATCCAAGAAACACTCAAGAGAGATTATATGACTTTGCTCTTGAAAAATGAGTAGGTTTTATCAATAATAAGGTGGTGTGGAAACTGGTGATGGTAGGGGTGGTTGTAGTGGCAAGTGGCATTATTTTCAAGAAAAATAGAAAATACAATTTATAAAAAACAATTTTTAAGAACTATCAGTATGTTATTAGGGTTAGAAGGTTATACTTGAGGAGGTGACGCTACAAAGTCAACCAAGTCAAAACTTGTCTCCATTGTGTTATTTAAGCGACCTGACATTTTTTTTCTTCTATATGAGTAGGCAAAAGTGAGTGACTGAAGTGAGAAGTGGAATGCTTATATTTTATAAATATATAAATGTGTTAACAATGAAATAAATATTCAATTCTAGCAGGCCAGTTGGGCAATTGATATAAAAGTGTTATATCAATGCAATCATTGATCTGAAGTCACGTAATCATTTACAGGAGTGTAAAAGTTGACTAGGTTCACTTTAGTGGTCGTCACACATAGAAATTGGGGAAGAAAGAATTACAATCAGTCAGCAATTAGGTCGCTGACATTCATGATCATAAAAATTGTGATAACTACTTACTGAATAAGGGAATATTAGAAAATTGACAAGTTGAGAAAGGAAAAGAGGTTCACTTAATTAAACTCTAAGGCAAAAAAGAAAATGTTCGTTAGATAGTTGCATGTGTGGTTAAAATCAGGAATAGAGAAAACCATGGAATGGGGAAATTGTTCAGCTTGAACATATAGAGAAAGAAGAAAAGAGTAACAGTAATAACATTCCACTGGAGTTCTTTAAAAAATATTGATAAACAATAGAAAATTTTGCTAATACTAAATCCATATATCACAGATAAAATCTAAATTTCACCTGAGCTTCATAAATGTGCTACAAAATTTGCACTTCCAATTGAAGTTTACTGAATCTTTAAGTAACTCCACTATCACGATATTTTTTATGAGTCAGGGCTATATTATAAAACCAAGCTCCAATTATACATTTTTAAAGCAGAAAACATTAGATTGTACTTGTTACATGCACTCAAAATCAATTTTCCTCTGTATGTGAAAATGTTGCCTAGAGTCCCTGAAATATTCTCAGTAATCATTGAGAATATAATTCATGCTTAAAGTTAGAAAATTCTCTTACCAAAAAAATTACCAATTATCTTACCCAATCCTTCCAACAAACACTTCAACACATCAGTATTTTGCTCTAATGGATTGAGTTATTCACAAGATTGAATGAGTGAGATAACGGAGTAGCACAATGTATGGGATTTCTCTAGATGTTTTCCTAGTAACAGTCAACCCACTGTCTTCAAATGCAACTCACTTTTGTGTCTGTTGTTTTTCTTCTGGAACAGTCATGTCTATATAGTAGTACTTATTAATATGCCTGTATTTAATATGTCTGTATTAGTGATTTCCTGAATTATTTCTAAGGAAGTATTAAAACTATCCAATCTAAGACAAATTTCAGTATACTGACAATAAGGACAGGACTACTCACAGGTGGTTGAATCTACTTCCCTGGTCACACTGTATGTTTGGGCCTTTGTTTGGGGGAGTTCAATTACCATAGTCATGAAATAGGCCATGTGGCTATTTCAGAAAAAGGTTTTTGGACAAGTTTTAAAATTCTTTTAACACAATATCCTTTGTGAATGTAAATAGCTCATAGTAAAGAAAAATATATAGCATATTGAAAACCATTCAGGTAAAGCAATACCTATAAGTAGTATGAATATTTTCAGAATAATACAAAGAAAAATGCAAAATGTCGTGTTTCTAACTCTAATATAAAATAAATAACTTTATGATATTAAAACAATTTTTAAATTAACATGTTTTAAATTACATTACCATTCTGTAGGAAAGTTTTGTGTTTTATATATCTGGGGATTTAAACATCATCAAAAACTCATTATGTTTATTCAGTTTGTTACCATTTTTTGTAGAGTTTACATACACAATTTAGTTTTTATTAAAAATAACCAAGAAAACCTAGTCCTACTTATAATGAATAAGAACCAGGATAGAAGTACAGAGGTGGAGGGCAGTGAGGGGGGATTGTGGAGAATGGCAATAGTTCTAGCCTGAACAATTCCGTCTTTCCAGTCCTCTTCCTCAACTCCTCCACCCTGAATGTGTGTGTGCACATCAGCTCTAAGTGAGCACATCTGTGCCTTCGAGAAGGGTAGCTATCCTTTCAAGGACAGTTTGTGAATATTTTTTCTGCTTAAAAAACAATAGCCAATTCTACTCCGTTTTGATTTAGTAGAGTAGTAATCTCTGTTTGTGTAGAATCTTTCACATAAGCATTTGACGACCTTTCAGCCTAGTTTGGCTGTGAGCAAGAGACACCTCAAAATAATAGTGCATTAACCATGATAGAAGTCTATTATTTTCCCACATAAACATTTTAAGGAAGGAACTCCAGGTCTGTAATGGAGGCTGTGGTCTGTGAGGTTCTCAGGAACTCATACCGCTTCTGTGACACTACTTAGCCCTAATCTAACCCCATTCTCAGAGGAACCACATAGTCCAGATGGCTGATCCAGCTCCAGGCTTCTTCTCTGTGTTTTATACAGTGGCAACGAAGAAGCAGCAAATGAGAATCAACAGGAGACTTACACATCTAAAGAATGTTTATGGGGTGGCACCTGTGGCTCAGTGAGTAGGGTGCCGGGCCCATATACTGAGGGTGGTGGGTTTGAACCTTCGAACCCAGCCCGGCCAAACTGCAACAAAAAATTGCCAGGTGTTATAGCAGGAGCCTGTAGTCCCAGCTACTTGGGAGGTGGAGGCAAGAGAATCTCCTAAGCCCAAGAGCTGGAGTTTGCTGTGAGCTGTGACGTTACAGCACTTTACAGATGGCAACAAAGTAAGACTCTGTCTCAAAATAATAATAATAATAATGTTTATGGAAGCACATACAGAGTCTTTTCTAATTACAAATCTCATTGGCCATTCCTGGATTTGAAATGGAATGAGAAGTGTAAACTTTTCTTAGGGTAGCTGTGTGATTGTTCATTTATATGAGAGAACAATGTACTTTACATCAATATATGATCATGCATACCCATGGTTTAGCTCCCACTTATTATTAAAAACATGTAGTGTTTGTTTTTCCATTCCTGGGAAACTCTGCTTACAATAATGCTCTCCAGTCCCATCTAATTTTCTGCCAAAGGCATTATTTCATTCATACTTTGACTGAGTATACTACATGGTGAATGTGTATGTGTGTGTAAACGCACATTTTCTTTATCCATGCCTTGATTGATGGACAGTTGGTTTGATTCCACATCTTTCAACTGTACATTGTGCTGTGATAACCATTGAGGTACAGGTGTCTTTTTGATATAATGACTACTTTCCTTTGGGTGGCTATCTCTTACTTCATGGGGAGGGGGACTTCCCATACTGTTTTCCATACCGGTTGTGCTAATGTAATTTCCATCAACAATACATGAGCACTTCTTTGTCAGCACATTCAGGACATCTATTGTTCTTTGATTTTTTAGTAATGGCATTATCGCATTGTGCTCTTAGCTTTCATTTTCCTGATGATTAGTGATGTCAGGGATTTTTTATATATATTTGTTGGCCATTTGTCTCTCCTTTTTGAAAAGAAAAAAGTCTCTCCATGTCTTTTGATGATTTTGTAATGAAGTTTTTTATTGTTGTTGTTTGTTGGTGTTTTTAGGTGAGGGGGTTTCATTGAGAATATAGAGAACCAGGTCACACTGATTGCATTTGGTAGGTAAAATCCCTTTTTTTTTTCCTTTTTCATAATAACTTGCTTGAGTTCTTTGTAGATGCTGGATATTAGCCTTTTGTGGAATTATAACCTATAATATTTGTGAATATATTCTTCCAGTTTTAGATTGCCCTACTTACTTTGTTGATTATTTCCTTTGCAGAAATTTTTAGTTTAATTAAGTTCTATTTACTTATTTATTTTGTTGCTGTATTTGCCATTTGAATCTTAGTCATATATTATTTTCCTAGGCCAGTATTTAAAAGAGTTTTCCCATATTTTCTTCTAGAAATTTTATTGTCAAGTCTTACATTTAAGACTTTATTCTGTCTTACTTTGATTTTTGTATATGGTGAGAGATTAGGATCTTGTTTCATTCTCCTACACTAGAAACTAAGAAGGACAGAAAGTGGGCAGGGGAGGGCGGCACCTGTGGCTCAAAGGAGTAAGGCGCCTGTCCCACATGCTGGAGGTGGTGGCATCAAATCCAGCCCAGGCCAAAAAGAAAAAAAGAAAGTGGGCAAGGGGAACATTAAAACATACCTATTGCGTCTAATCTACACTGATCTGGTGACAGGCATGCTAAAAACTTGTACTTAAGCATTATACAATTCATACATGTGACAAAAACACATGTGCCTCCTTAATATTTTGCATTAAAAAGGAAAATAAAGTAATGAAAAAACAAGGAATAAATATTGGGAAGAAAGAAACAGTGTGTGCACAATGTTCTAAAATATGTCTTGGAAATAGACATCCAGACCACACATATTACAATTATAAGAGTTTTGGTGAAAAGAAAGTGTGATGATAAATCATTAAGTTGGGAGGCTAATTTTAAATAATACATAAACTATTGTTTTATCATATACACACAGACTAGAAATATTCAAAGACATTACACAAATAATTCTATTCTAAAGAATAGAATAATTCAAGATTACACAAATAATTCTATTCTAAAGAATAGAATAATTTAAGACATTACACAATATTATTAAAACTAATTAAAGTAATGAAATTATGGAAATAAAGGGTCTCTACTATGCAGCCATGAAGAACACTGGTTTCTGAAGAGGATATCTGTTCTTTGGAATTCGATTCTTAGCTATGCATCTTTGGGCATCTTATTTAAATTTTCTGTGCCCCAGTCTACTCTAATGTAAAAATTAGATGATATTATTTTTTATCTCAGAGGCTTTTAATGACAGTTAATCAAGTGAATACATATAAATATCTCAAAATCATACATGGCACTTAAGAATTCAATAAATATTAATAGTTTTATGTGTATATCTAAGTGATTTTAATGTATATTTATATTTACTTAAGAGCATTTTAATATGTTACACTTATTTTATTTTTAACAAACATATATACATATGAAGTATGTTATGAAGTACAGAGAACATTATAAGAAATAAAGTGAGAAATTTTCATCACCAAGATTTCCTAAATTGAAATAATGATCTTAATTTTGTCTCAGTTCAAAACTATAATTTCATGTGAAAGTTTTTTTCTCTTTTTGTGGTTGTTTAAGTTAAGGTAAAGTTGGCCTTTTACAGCCAAGCTCTATTATAAGCCATTTTAAAAGGTAATACGAGATATAAAATTAACACTGTAGAAACATAAATAGATACAGAGGGCTTGTAACTACGTGTATGAATGTGAATAAAAAATAATCAGGCCAAGGAAACATCATTCCGTGATCAGAGAAATCCAACCTAAAGCAATTTTCTGCCCTGAAATATTCGGAGAACTGCAGCTCTCTAAAGGTGTTACAGATGTGCTTTACAAAATAATTCTCTGAGAGCACAATCATTTGAGAACTACCCAACACAAACAGAGTACTGCAACTGTGCCTTGAATTCAGCCTGTGAAGTTAACCAATTTAAATCATACTTCCTCATTTTTTTGCTGAGTAGGTATTTTCTTTTTGTCTCCTAAATGAGCAAAACTTTATAATTCATGGTTTTTAAATGGTTTAATAAGAGCTTTTAACAAGTAAGTTGCTTCAAGTTGACAGGTTGATACTGCCTTCTCAGTTGCTTGCCGGTGATATATTTTAAGCAAATAATTGGATAACACTTTTCTTTCCTCCAAAGTATCTCAGGATTTTACAGTGACATTCCCAGTGTCAGCACTGGTTTCATCAACAGTTACGTAAAATGTGAAGATGTCACTAGGAAGTCCTGTTTCACACCTCAGAAAGCTAATGTGAGTGGATGGGTGGGTATGTGAGTGCAGAAAAATATGGTGTGCTCTGTTGCTAAAATTTGTAATAGAATTTTTTTTAAAAGAAAAGAATTCCCAGAATATCATTCTGTAGGCAGTGGACAATTCTAATGATTTTGTGAAAAATAAATACTCCTGAGGAAGGTTTGTTTCTTTTTTCTTCTGCTCCTAATATGAAATATCTGAACTGGAGAATAAAAATCATGTTGCAGGTAACAGATGACCTAATGTCAACCTGTCTTCCTGTGCCTCGCAGGTAGAACTTTTAGAGAGATTATATAGAACTACTATAGTACCACGAATAAAGAGAATACCACACTACACAGGGATTCTCCAAATATTTATTCTAAGAAAGAGAAAAAGTGAATGTCCTAAACCATACTACAAATGAGATGCGATATTTAAAATTTTCTGTACAGATTGGACAAATGAGTGAAGGAAATATGAGTATCATTTAAAATATACTTTATTAAAACAAATAATCATGACAATATTATCCTTGCATCCTCATGGATCCTACATCAAGCAGTCACAACAATGATATTTAATGTAAGACCATAAAATGAGACACGGTTTTAATTATCTACCAATTGCATATTTTTGGCATATGATTTTGCCAGTTAGCAGGAAATCTTTTCCTAAATTGTTGCATAGAAGGTGACTTAGTGTTATTGTTCTCACATTGTAAAAAGGAATAGTCTCCGTGAAATATTTGGGTGTAGATTCTCAGGATGGCGTTCTCCCTCAAAATGCCAATTTGTTAAATACTAGCTTCAATTTTCAAAGTAATATCAAATGTTAACCATAAGTAAAAGTTATTGCTTAGAACTGACAATTTTTTGGAAGCCGTTATGCTAGAGAGGGAGGCATGCTTCACTTTGGTAAGAGCAAAAGACCCCTAAGTTACAGAATAACTAGACAGTTGAAATTAACAGTTTCCTTCAGAATTAAGACTTCCGAAAATATTTTGTAAAAGGAATGATTTGCAGGCGGCGCCTGTGGCACAAGGAGTAGGCGCCAACCCCATATATCAGAGGTGGCAGGTTCAAACCTGGCTCCGACCAAAAACTACAAACACAAAAACAAACAAACAAAAGGAATGATTTGCTCCTCAAAATCTCTTTATGAAATGCTAAATAAACATAAATTTACTATAAGATATATTTAAGATAAGCTAATGTTGTTCCTGTAAAAATGGCAGTACATCTAGTTTCAGCCTTCTTCAAATATGTAAAGAACTTTGAAGATATTACTCCATCCCTTACAGATGCAGCAATAAAAGCTGAACAAATGGAAAAATATATATGTGTAAAAAATAAATAAGCAAGTATGAACATTTACCCTCTATAGTATCAGTGAACATTTACTCTTTATAATGGCAATGGGATGAGTTAGGAAAAAACTTTTCTAAGATTCATCAGACAGTTGAAGTCTCTGCTATCCCGAAATCTGGAAAACCAAGTTGCAGGTGGACATGTGGGCATTTAAGGGAAGAGTCACACTTTGATGTGCTTGCATTGCTAGAAATAATGATTTAATAAGCTTAAAAACCAATTTTCAAATGTTTGTTAGAAGAAGGTTTGGAACTGAATTAAGAAAATGATTGCAGATGATGGGCAAAAGGGAACAGAGACAGGAGAAGTGGATCAGAGAAACTCAAAATCTATTGCAAGGTGTGACAGCCAGAAGCCTGGTGTTTTCAAGCAGACTGTCATGCCGGAGCTTCAGCCCTCCCCGAGTGAGTGTGACTCAGCTCAGAGGTCACTGAGCACTCAGAGACAAGGCTCCCTGCCCTCTCTCAGAGAGTGAGTGCTTTGGGGAGTTAGGAATATAGCGAGGGAATGCAGAATACTCTGGAGACCGGGAGGGCACCTAAACCTTGTTAGGAGAGAAAAAGTCTCTGCGGAAGATAAGGAGAAAAATCTCCCCTTTCTTCTGTTATCTAGGTTTGGGTAGAAGCCCCAGTGTCTAAGTACAAGCCTTCCTCAGGCATAATGGCCGCTCTTGAGATTTGTGTGTGGGGTCTGACTGGGGTCTGCTTGGACATCCTGCTCCTGGACTATGTTCCCATGCTCTGTTGGTGTTAAGATCATAAATGACTCAGAGTAATAATAGTTAGAGGTAAATCAGTCTAACTAAAGTAGTTAGTCAAAGAAATAGTTTGGTGAGAAAATGCAAGCCCAGAAAGAACCATGACATAAGAGTTTAGCCTTCCCCCTTTAGATTGATTATTAAAACAGTGATGTGTTTAATAAAACACATAAATAAATAAAACAGTGATGTGTTTAATAAAAACAGAGCTAGCCCAGATTTAGGGGCTTCCTATCCTCATGCTCGGAGGTGGAAAGTCCCCCAGCTAGCTTCTTAAAAAACTTTCTTCTTGTGTCTTGACTCTATTTTTACCACATCCTCTTGTCTCCACCAGCCACTGGGAAATAGCACATGGTGTAGTTTGGGACTGGTCCCCAACACAAGTGAACCCTGGATCACAGTCAGGAACATTCGGATTTGTTCAAAGTAAATATATACAGAAAGACATGCTATGCTAAGTAAATTAAATGAAAAAATTAAAATAGCTACCCATATATTAATTTCTGACAAATGTGATTATAAAATAAAGAAAATCATGGGGAGTAATGATTACACTTTACATAATGGCAAAGTGTCTATTTTCCAAAAAGACATAATATATATATATGCACCAAAGAACAGAGCATCAGGGGAAGAGGGGGGAGCATGGGTGGAGGGAGGGTGATTGGTGGGACCACACCTATGGTGCATCTTACAAGGGTACATGTGAAATTTACTAAATGTAGAATATAAATGTCTTAGCACAATAACTAAGAAAATACAGTGAAGGCTATATTAATGTTAGATGAAAATATTTCAAATTGTATACAAAACCAGCACATTGTATCCCACGATTGCATTAATATACACAGCTATGATTTAATGATAAAAAAAAAATGTGAGGGAAAACTAATACAACTGAAAGGAAAACACACACTTCTCTACATTTCTGATTGTGTGCTTGAACACTGTTCATCATTAGTGGACACATCACACAGGCAGAAAATCTCTTAGGCTATCTTTAATAGGAAAAGCACTATTAATCAGATTAATCTAACTGATATTTAGAGAATACATGCTATGTCGTCCAACAATAGCATAATCTAGATTCTTATCAAGACCTCAGAGAACATTTACCAAGATAAACTACAGTCTGGACCATAAAACATACCTTAACATATTTAAAAAAATGGAAATAATGTAAAATAATTTTTCCGAAAAAATGGAAGTAAATAAGAAATGTAACAATAACTGAAGTATAGCTAGCAATATCAAGAATTAATGGAAATAAAACAACACATTTCTAAATAACACATGTCAAAGAAGTGTAAAGAGAAATTTAAAATATTTTGATCTTAATGAAAATATAATATCAAATGTGTAGGATGAAGTAAAATCAGTGCTAACAGGAAAATTTACAGCAGTTAATACACATATTAGAGAATAAAAAAATCTAAAATCAATAATCCAAGTGTTCATGTTAGGAAAAGCAATGCAAGCTTTAAGTATATAGAAGAAAAGAAATAAAAGTTAGAACAAAGATCAATAAAATTAAAAACAGTAAAGCAGGACAAAAAAAATCAACAAAATGAAAAGCTAGTTTACCAAAAAATAAATCAATAAATAAAATTGATAAAACTCTATCTATAAGGGCCATGGGGAAAAAGTGAGAACACAAATTTCCAATAATAGAAATGAGATAAAGTTCATTACTATGACCTGATATATATTTAATGGGTAATGAAATATTATGAACAATTCTAAGCCACCAAAATTGATATTTTAGGTTAAATAGGGCAATTCCTTGAAAGACACAAACTGCAAAGCTCAAACAAGGGGAAATAGATAATGTAAATTGTCCTCCACTTATTAAAGAAATTACTGGGTGGCTCCTGTGGCTCAAAACAGTAGGGCACCAGCCCCTGTTGGGTGGTGGGTTCAAATCTGGCCCCAGCCAAAAAACTGCAAAAAAAAAAAAAAAAAAAAAAAGAAAAAGAAATAATACTCTTTCAAAAATGAAATCAACATGTCCAAATAACATCATTCCTAATATATTTAAACTGCAGCCAGTAGATTAATGTAATAGGCAAATATAATAGAATAACACATTCATCTGGGCAATGTAAGTCAAAAGAAAATCCCCTGTTCATTAATACAAGGGCTATCTCAATGAGCACAAATAAAATTTCATAAACCCTAAAGAATTCAAAGAAAAGAAGGCTGTATTCAACTTAGCATCAGTGCTATCCTCTTTAGAGTTTCTTATTCAATGCAGAGAAAAATTGGAAACCTTATTTCGCTCAAAAACCATTGTTCTTGAATTGGGTCAGCCAACCTAGAAACACCAGTGCCAGATTTAGAAAATAGAAGGGTAGAAGAAGTCACCATCTCTGGAGCAAGTAGAGGCAGATCTTACACAAAGGTTGAACCCTTGAGGTTGACGTACTTCAAGTGTTGCCAGAAGCTGATAGTGGTAGTCAGATGTCTCCTTGCAAACATGAGCTCCACAGCTGCTTCAGAGGGAGGTGGAAAGAATGGCCTGCCTCCACAGCCAACATCTCAATGAGATTGCTGAGATTGACCATGGCTTCCAGATGAGTGCCTTTAAATAAACTACCTTTGGAAACGTCCTCCTCAGCCATATTTACTTAATATTTCCAACAGTATGCAACAGTGTTCAACCCAAGTGTCCATCAATTCATGAGTTAATTAACAAAATGGGGTATATACAAGATATATACCAGGTAATTTTAGCTATGAAAAAGACGTCATAATCTCTTTTGTAACAATTTGGATGGAACTGGAAGTCATTATCCTAAGTGAAGTATCTAAAAAACAGAAAAATATACACTACATGGATTCCCTATTCAATTGACATGAATTGATCAACATTCATGTGTGCACATGGAAGTAAAGCTCAACAGAAATCACATAGGTGGGAGGGGGAGGAAGGGGTATCTGAGAGATGGGCACAGTTATAACCTTGACTCAAGCAGTGCAAAGGTAATCCATGTAACCAAAGCATTTATATCTCCATAATATTCTGAAATTAAAACACTTAAAATAATATTATATTATAATTACATTGGTAGCAAACATCTAAGCCAAACATTCAAGATAAGAAATGAGAAACGAAATTCCGTTTTAATTTTTTACCATAATGCTGCTAAATTCAAAAGTTTAACATTTTATTATATTTGGTCATGTCCCCAATATAAGCTCATTATCTAATTGCATTAGATTTTTTGCCTGCTGTAACAAATAGCCACATTTATGGTGACTAAAAATAAGATACATTTATCCTTTTTTAGATCTAGTGGAAAGAAATCTAAAACAAGATTTCCTGGGTCAAAAATTAAATGTCAGCAGGACTTTGCTACTTCAGGAGGCTTTTGGTGAAAACTTATTTCTTCGCCTTCTCCAGCTGTTAGAGAGTCATTCCTTCCATTCTTTTGGATTATGACTCCTTCCTTCTTTAAAGGCAGCAGGGTAGTATATACTTGTGTTTGCGTTGTCTTTTCTGTGTTGTCTGTATTGCCAAATCTCCCTGCCTCCTTCTAATAGGAATACCTGTGCTTGCATTCAGGACCTACTTGGAGAACAGAGTAATGTACTCATGACAAGATAATAATCACATGTGCAAAACTAGTTCTGCCATGTAAGATGACATTCACAGGCTCCAGCAACTTGGACCTGGATATTGGGGGGGCGGGCATTGGTTATTATACCTCATGCTTATATTCTTATACTGCTTATCAGTAGTGTTCCTGCAGTTAAACTTCTCACTCTTCCTAGAATGAACAGTAAAAAAGTGTCAGGGGGTAAAATCCAATAGAATAATAGATAACGTGAAAAACCGAAAGTATCCAATTAACCCAAGCAATGGCAGGAAACGAAGATAAAAGAAACAAAGAACGGATTGATAATTATACAACATGTAGGAAGAATAAATTATTTTAAACACACTGATTAAACTAAATTACATGAAATCAACTATATGCTTCAATATTTTTAAAGGCTAAAATTGTCAGATTTGAAAAAAAGAAGTAATATACAATTCCATGTTTATAAGTCATGCACTTTAAAACATAAAGTCATGGAAAGGTTAAAATAAAAAGATGGGAAAAGATATAGAATTTAAAAATCTAAACAATAAAAAGTTGATGTAGCTGTATTAGCCTAAGACAAATCAGACTACAATATAAAAAGTATTACAGAGATGAAGTGAGTCATTTCAAAAAGATGAAATAGGCAATTGAATATTCCTAAATATAAACTAAATGAGAGAGCTTCAAATTCATTAAGGAGAAATTGGCAAGCACTAAAAAAGAAAAGTTTAAATCCATAATTATGGTGGAAAATATAACAACCTTCTCTCAGTAATTGATAAGACAAATGGAAAAAGTGTAATAATGTAGATGATTTGAACAATGTAATCAGTTAAATTAGTCTAATTAATATTTATAGATCACTATGCAGCCATAATACATGCAAGGCCACAAAACAATCTCAATATAAATTTTAAAGTATTGAAGTCATACATAGTACCTACTATGATCTATTCAATTAAAAATCAAAAGGATATGGGCAGCACCTGTGGCTCAAGGGAGTAGGGTGCTGGCCCCATATGCCAGAGGTAGCGGGTTCAAACCCAACCCTGGTCAAAAATAAATAAATAAATAAATAAAAGCTAAAAAAAAAAATAAAAAGGATAATTTTGTTATTTCTCCAAGTATTTGAAAATTATTCAATATAGTCCTAACTCACCTACCGATTTGAATAATAAGTCACAAGACAAAAATAGAAAATATTTTCAATTGAATGAGAGCTAAAGTACAATATATTAAAACTATTAAATTTTTGCATAGAGGACATTATAAAACTTTCAATGAAATATTTGTAAAGAAACTAAAAAATTATGAAGCTAGTCAAGCAAATACCATGTAAAAGAAAACAGAACTCTTTTTAAGAAAATGAAAGAGCAAATTGAACAAAGCATTTAGAAAAAAGAAAAGAAGAACAAAAATCAAAGAAATAGAATATAAAAAAGTCAATGACAGAAGTTGACTCTTTAAAAAGATTAACAAAATTGATAGACAAATAGAGTGATTTAAAAAATATAAACATTTTGACATCAGAAATATAAAAGAATTGATAGTATAGATCCTATAAACATTAAAAGCATAATGAATAAACATTAGGAATAAAAATATGGAAATATTTGAAAAGTTAGAAGAAGTAAACAATTCCTGGAAAAGCAGAACTTGCCAAAAGTATTAAAAGAAAAAATAGTTTCTTTGAATAGTCCCATATTTGTATAAAAAGGTGTTCATAGTTAAAGGTTTTTTTCATGAAGGGATTTTGCATTTTAGAGAATGCTTTTTTGTTTTCAGTTTTTGGCCAGGGTTGGGTTTGAACCTGCCACCTCCAGTATATGGGGCCAGCACCTTACTCCTTTGAGCCACAAGTACTGCCCTAGAGAATGCTTTTTCTGCATCTTTTGAAATAATAATGTGGGTTCTGCCTTTTATTTCTGTTTATGTGATGAATTACATATCTTAACTTGTGTATGTTGAATCATTCTTGCATACCCAAAATGAAACCCACTTAATCATAGTGTAATATCTTGTTAATATGTTGTTGGATTCAGTTTGCTGGTATTTTGTTGAGGGTTTTTGCATCTATGTTCATCAGAGATACTAGTCTGTAGATTTCTTTTCCTTTCCTGGCTTTGGTATTAGAGTGATTCTAGTTTCACTGAACGAGTTCGGGAGTATTCCCTCCTTGTCAATTTTTCTTTTTTCTAACAGTTTCAGTAGGCTGTTACCAATTATTCTTTACATGTCTGGTAGAATTGAGATGGAAATCCTTTTATTCCTGGGCTTATTTTATACGAGTTTTATTATTATTATTATTACACATTATTGGTCTATTCGTAGCCTTCCTTTTTATGCTCGACAGACTGAAATCTATCTCATGGCAGTAAGTTAAACCTTGTTTTTAGACTTTTAGGGACTGAAAATATGGCATATAGGACCCTCCATAACATCACTCCTGCCTATATTCACAATATTATACCTAAATACTATGTATCTTTCATGAAAAAAACAGGTATTACATTTCTTTTAATACCACCCCATTTCTTTTCTCCTGCTCATATTCATTCTCTCCCCTCTCAAATCTTCCCATTTTGACAGGCTGGATGCTAGACCCTAAAATTTTAGTTTATAGACCTCCCTTTCAAAATTACATCTTTAATTAGCCTCACACTATAGCCTGATTTCTGTATACATTTCTTTCACTCAACTTATGTTTCATGATAACAATGGGTAAAAATTAGAAAGTGATATTAATAGAGCAAGGGATTTTATTTCACTTTTGTATTCATAAACCTCAATACAGATTATCAGCTAAATACACATTTTTCAAATAAAATATTAAATAATTCTGTATTCCTTTGCAGAAATACATACTGAGCTTCTAACTGTTGAAAAATTTTATTTCAGACAATATTACTGGATAAATAAAACTATCATGTTTGTTATGATTCAAGAGGTCTATGAAATAATATTATTGTTTTCTGTAATTAAAAGCCAGTGATGTGTGTACTTAATTATTTTTGGTTAATCAAAACATAACATTCTCAAAAATCTGAATGTATTTATCAGTTCAGTGCCTCTACTATTCCAAAACCATCATTATTTAATTAAATTACTGACTTCCAAATATACTTGGGGTGTTTAATTTATTTTATTTGTTAACTATGATTGCTTCATAGTATAATTATATGTTCTCCAACAGTGATTAAGAACTTTACAGATGGATTTATATGAGATTGGATATATTTTGGTACAACATCAGATGATCATAATCACCGTATATCAACAATTATAGCTATTAAAGCTACAGATTATTTTGTAATTACTGTATCCTAAATACTCTGCTAAGTGCTGTCCTTTATCTTATAATACCTCATTTAATTTTTATCACAAACTTTATTATTCCTTTTAATCAGTAAATAAACTGAGACCCAGAAAAAAAAAAAAGTGGAGAGGAGTAGAAGTAGTTAAATAGCTAGACTTTCTTTTAAACTGTGAAATCAGTTAAGTCATCTAAGATCTCACACATTTCTCCTCGTGAACATCTCTACTTTGTGCTGTTATCTACTAGGTACAGGGGTGCCGACTATTTGAGTTATGTCATATAATGAAATAGCTTTAAAACAACAACTTACATCTTTATAGCCCTTTGCAATTTTCAACACGCTTTGACAAACATTACCGCTTCACAACAGTGAGGGAGTCGAGGCAGATTTATGTCTCGTCTGTGCAGTTAAGAGATCAGAAGCTCAGTGACTTGAAATGATTAGTCAAGGTCACAAGACAACCCATTCCCTCTCACTAGCAGAGAGTGGGTATTTTCCCCCTGGTCTTTCTGTCTCTAGAAGCAATAACCTTGTCTGCCCTCATGACATTCATACTTATTGTATCCCTGTCTGAAATCCTTTTATTCTATGTAATGTTATGGCATACTTCTCTTTTGTCATTGAAATAAGGGTTTTGCTCACATAGTAGTAGCTCCTTATGAATCCCCCCACCCATTTTCAATATATCATGGCTTGTATAGCACTCTACATCATAGACGTTTTCTTCATAGAAGTTTTCATTTTTTCTCAGAAGTTTTCTTCATAGAAGTATTCATTTTTTCTCAGTAGTAGCTCCTTATGAATCCCCCCACCCATTTTCAATATATCATGGCTTGTATAGCACTCTACATCATGGACATTTTCTTCATAGAAGTATTCATTTTTTCTCAGAAGTTTTCACCTACTTTCCATTTCTTTATTTATTTTTCTGTATAACACAATAGAATATTGCTCAATCCCAATGCCTAGAAATAGTATGCAGGAAAATATATCTGTTAATAAAAATGTTGGTAATTATAGTATTTACATGATTTTTCTTCTAATTTACTGAATCATTATGTGTAGTGTTTTTTTTTAATTGAAGGAAAAATGTAAACGTATCTTAATTTATTTGTGTTTTATATTACTATAGTACATTTTGATTAGCTATGCCAAGACTTTATGCTTACACAATGTAATAAGCTAATGACTTAAATTAATAAATTAATTCATTCATCATTTCAGCATCATGGTAAAATATTGGATATTGCTGTCATTAAAAGTGCTGGTGCATTTAATACAGTTCTTTAAATTTAAAAAATAGTGATTCTGTTTATTTTTTATCACTAAGTTAACCATTTATTAAAAATTTGAATTCCCTGAAATCCTACAAGTGGGTAATTTAAAATATACATTGGAATGTCAATATGTCAATCTTGAAAAATATTCATATGAAAAAAACCATAATCTAACATTTTATTAACTGTGTCTGTAAATTATTAGTCGATGGACTTTAAGCTATACATTACTTATACAAGTGACTAAATGATAGTCAAGCATTAGCTGTTTTACATTAAAATTATGTATCTTGGTAATTACTGATTATTATGAAAACTGGGGATTTTATACTGTACAATTTTTAGATTAAAAATGTCCTTGTACTGTTTTTCTTTGGTATTTTATCTATGAGTAAATTATAAGTCCTGCTGAAAATAACTACATTCCTCTGCTAATGTTGATTGTGAAAAATAATTCCATCATTAAATTTGATAATGCAAAAGAAAATTGACTTAAGTTGAAAAAATATATAAAAGTTTTATTTGATGCACTTTTTAATAATTATTAATTATATAATTTGTATAGTTTCTAAGGGAAAAAATCCAACAGAACACAAGTAAGTCTACATTGCATCATTTCTAATTAAACACAAGGTTCTTTCAATCATTGTGGTTTTTAGTTCTTTGGAAAGGTTTTAATACTTCTGATAACATGATAGACATGCAAAATATTTCTTTTTATTTCAGATTAACATGAGGGTATAAACCATTAGCTTACAATGTTTGCATTTGTTAGGTAAAATTCCTGCTGATTTGTCCCTTCCCCATGTGCAAAACATTTTTAAATTTCAGATATAATTATTTGTAATTTTTATTATGTATCACATATTTCTAAATGGCAAAGGTATTTACAACCACCATTTAGTTGGTTGTTAATTCTGACCAAATAAATCTCGGTTTTATTAGTTTTCTTACTTCTTTTGAGGTACCACTTAAGCAACTAGGGCTTCTGTTTTATCATTTGCATATGGAGAGTGAAGATAGTCTCAGGTTTGCCCAAATAGTTTCAGTTTATGGTTGTTGTCTTGGTTTGATTGATTCCCACACCCCAACTCACTCTGAAAATTGTCCCACTAATGAAAAGTAAATCTATAGTCATTACATATTTAGGGAAAACTGGTCTATAGCAGGAAATGTTAACTAATATAAATGATCTCAATTTGTTTAATAACTAGGGAATTAAATTGTTTGCTTACTTCTAAATTTATTTTATCTATTATTGTTCACTAAATTAAATATTGTGAAACACACATACATAGTCATGATCAATGCGATCATTACAAGCAGTGCAATATGAGTTATAATCAAAATTACACCTATGCAGATTTAATTTTATGGATATTTCAACACAAAATAAGTTTAAATCCAGTTTATTTTTTTTTATTTTTAATTGTGGTAGAATGTGCAGCAAAATTTACTATTTTGACAATTTTTAGTGGTTAGCTCAGTAGTATTAAAGATATCCACATTGTTGTGTTTAATTTACATTTAAAGCCTCTATATGAATCATCAACAGACCCTGAAAACAACTACTTATTATACCCTAAGCAAAATTACAAAATAGGTAAAGAGTATGTTTTAAATCCCACATTCCTCTCTACATTTTAGTGCCAAATCATGGCAACTTTATTTATGGTAGTAGATACTGTTCTTTGGGTAATACAATACATATTCTAGGAAGCTGCCAAAATCCAACATCCCCAGCACTGCTCCTGGATGGTCATTGAGGGTTATAATAATCTCTGTATCAATCCTTTGAGCAGAATGGCTAAGTAATTTGACTTAATTTGTTCTGTCTCTAAATACCTGAAATGTTATCATGTATACTACAGTGTGTTCCATAAGGTGCTTATAATATGGCCATACATACGGAACACAAGAAAGTATAGTTAAATGTATCATTATCTATAATATATTCATTACAAAATTTTCCAAAATATTATCTACTTGTTTCCCACCTCTTTATAAAATCTTGAAATGAATATTTTGTAAACACCAGTACATTTAGTTACAATTTCTTATTTTCCCTATGTATGGCAATGTTTTGGGCAAATTTGGGGACACCTTGTGTATATTAAGAAGCACACATCAAGAAAGGATTATGATTTTTGAGACACACACATACATACCAAAATATTTAGTTGAAGATCGGAATATAACTATGTCTCTGAAATAAAATGCTTTCAAAATTGATTATTTTGTTTTGTACACCAACTAAAGAGGGTATTTTTAAAGCACATGTATAGAGCCAGATTATGAATTGACATTCTTTATTTGAAGTCAACTAGCTATATGAACTTTGGATAAGCCCCTCAAATATTTGAAGCTTCATCTCATCTAAGCATAAATTGAATAATAGCCACTTTTACTTAAAAATAAAGATAATGATAATACCAGAAACAATTACCTTGTTCTGGGGTCAAACCACTTTTAATAATGCAGTTGCTTGTCTGTAATAACATGATCATTGAAATCAGACTAGCCAGGTTCAACATTTAGTTCTAATGCTTAATAAGCTCATCGATTTTTATAATAACATATTGCTTAACTCAGTGCTCTAGGGTCCAGGGTTTTTACATGTGGAAGTAAAAACAATTATAGAACCTTAGTTATACAGGTATTGTGAAGTTTAAGTGTGTTATGTAAAATGTAATTAGAACAACGTCTGGCACATAATTAGTAGTCAAAATGCATTAGTCTTTATGTGATGACTTTCTCTATTTTTCTAAGTAGAGTTATTTTAGCTGCAAGAAAGAATTCACATAATATAGAATTTTAACAGCAATTGGAATACTGAGTCCATTGACTGTGAAGAATATTAATGGAGCATAGTTTCATTGGAATGAAAAATTTACAAGAATTTTGGCTTGGATGCTTAAGGTGCCACCTACATTTGGCAGTGGTAGAAGTATCTGAGAAGGTTTTGCCCCAATAATAAAGTTGCTGGGCTTTATTCAGGACTCCATTTTGTCCAATCAACCAAAACCACTATCACAAAAACTAAGTCATAAGGTACATAGAGCAATTGCTTTGATAGGCTCCCGACAGTAACAGTGTTCTTGAAAAAATTCCATGCAGCATAGTCAATAAAACCCACTCAGTGCCCATTTCAAAAATGAAGAACCAGAAATGGACAGATTAAATGCTTGCCAAAGCTTATGATTTTAATGAAAGGAAGAACAGGGATCGTGATGCATTTGTTCCAGGCTCTCGATGTCACAATTTTGCAAAGGACTTTCATTTTCTGCAAATGACTGTATGACTATAAAAGTTTTAAAATCCTACTTATCTATAGTAAAAACTGTAGACAGTTTTGAAGACACCAACTACTCTATTTACTACATGGGAATTATTCTCACCCACAGACTAAGTTATTTGTCCATAATGCCACCCTTGCTACCAGAACCCTAACCTTTAAAACCAATGAATCACATTTAGGGAGCTAATCTAGAACTCTGTCTTAACCAGTTAGGTAATGACATCAAAGTTGAAAGACCATATAGACGCGAGATATGTGTAGTGTTAGAGCAAAATAAAATGACGACAAAGACCATATCTGAAAAGTTCCTGTAAAAACAAAACTAACTGAGTTTTTAAAATGCCTTAATCTTGCTGAAGACTGCAGACAATAAAACATAACTTGGGTTATTTCTGGTAAATGCTTGTGTCAAAGAAAAACAAAACATTACCTCGGTCAACCAAAATCAGGCAACTAAGACACAATGATGTAATCCAGCAATGTAAACCAAAAAAAGATAATTTTGTAACTGTAACCAATCAAATAATTTGTTTTACTTCCATTTTCACTCTGTAAATGCTTCTAAAGCTTCATTAAACACTAAACTTATTCTGGTTTGATGCTTTCGAATTCAAGACTTGCTATTTGCACAAACTACAATGTTAATTGTTGCCTCAATCATTCTTCTAATAGTAAAAAGTAGAGTATCCTAAGAAATATTGTCTCAGTGAAAATAATATTCCCCTTTACTTTTTCCTCAAAGAAGAAAATGTACAAGAAGAAGCAGGTAGACTAGTGAGAGATAGAAGGAAAAGCAGCCTCAGCTGATTACCTTTCATTGCAAAATCACCTCTCAGACAAGGTGGTTCCTTGTTTCCTGTCCTCCTCTTCTGGGGAAATCTTTGGACCCCAAAGGATTGACGATGCTAATATTCTACCTACCTTTTCATAAGTAGCTCAGTGAGTTTCCATTACTGGAGATTAAAAGAGCATCAACTAAAACAAAGAATACTGAGTTCAAAGTCCCCAGTCTGTTATAAAGTTTCTGTACTCCCTAAGCATCTAATAAAAAATGCAAAAACAAAAACAATCCTGTGAAATAAATATTTTTTCACAAGTATTTTAACAAATGTTACCAAGTGATCTCATAGAATTCGTTGTTATAGAACTGTAAATCATTAAATTGTATACCTTAGATGTATTTTGTAATAATAGATAACATTGACTCATAAATATATATTTTATTATACTCATATTTATAGGACATAAACATAAGGTCTATGTTTATAAATTTATCATTTTCACCGTGAGAAAAGAATGTTTAATTCAGGAAAAGAAATTTGGTCTTCATGATAATCACAATGAATGTGATTTCTTGAATTAGATTTTTTTCCTGCCAAAATATGACAGTATAGTCTCTGTCCATAGCAAATCTTCATTATAAATGTTTCAGTGATAACTGTGAGATTAAAAGGTGTTGAAAGTAAAAAATATATTTCAGAATATTAGAGGGTATATATATTTTGTTCATACTTTGTTTTTGTGAAGTTTAGTCAAAGTTATATAATTTGTGCCCTTCACCTAGACAGTGTGCACTGTACCCAACAGGTATAAATTTATGAATTTACCCATCATCTTACCCCAGTCTGATTTTCATTGAGATTTACTTCCCTATGTAAATGTTGATTGATTAGTTCCATTTTGGTACTGAGTATATGTATTTGTCTACACTCGTGGCTTTTCACTTAGAAGAATGGTTTCCAGTTTTATCCAGGTTTCCAGTTCCAGCCAAATGATATAGACTCACCATCTGTTTTTATGGCTGTGTAGTACAAACCTCCTGCTGGGTTTATTAGAAACAGAAAAGAAAAGATTCAAATAAACTCAATTAAAAATAAAAAAGAAATCATAACAAATATCATGGAAACACAAAATCTCATCTCAGAGTACTGTAAAAATCTCTATGCCTATAAAAATCTCTATGCTCATAAGGAAAGGAAATTGACTAATTCTTAGAAACATACAACCTCCAGAGATTCAATCAGGAAGAAACAGAACTCTAGAACAGATCCATTATCAAATACCAAAATAAAAGCAGCAATAAATAATCTTCTAGCTAACAAAAAAACCCAGACAAGCTGTTTTCACACCCAAATTTTACCAAACATACTGCAGAAATTATTTCATAAAATTGAGAAGGAATGAATTCTCCTCATCTCTTTCTATGAAGCCAGTATTACCTTGATATCAAAGGCAGGAAAAGGCACAACTAAAAAATAAACCGCAAACAAATGTCTCTTATGAATATAGTTGCCAAAATTCTCAATAAAATTTTAACAGTTTTTCAAGCGATACTATAAAGTCAGCAGCACATCAAAACCATAATTCACTATGACCATACAGCTTTCATTCCAAACATGCGAGGATGGTTCAACATACACAAATTGATAAATGTACTTTATGACACAGATGCAAAAACAAACATCATGTAATACTTTCAATTGATGCACAAAAAGCATTTGATAAAATTCTGAATAGTGAAGCAACTAGCATTTTCATTTAGAACTAGAACCAGGCAAGGTTACCCACTTTTGATACTTTTATTCAACATAGTGCTAGAAGTTCTCAACAGAGCAATCAGAAAAGAGGAGAAAATCAAGGAAATCTAAGTGGGCAGAGAAGGAATCAAACTATCATTCTTTGCTGACATTATGATATCGCATATAAAATAATGAGAAGATTCAAAGAGGAGGACTCTTGGAATTAATAAATAAATTTAGCAAAGTTTCAGTTTACAAAATCAATGCACACAAATCAGTAGCTACTATATACACCACCTAGAGTCAAGCTCAGGTGTTGCTGTGGCAGCACATATACTAAAATTGGAATGATGGAAAGAAGATTGGCATGGCCCCTGTGCAAGGACGACAAGCAAATATGTGATGTGTTCCAAATTTTTCCCATTGTTTCCACTGATATTCAACATAGTAATGGAAGTCTTAGCCATCCCAATGAGGCAAGTGAAGGCAATCGAAGGTATCAAGTTGGGTCAGAGGAGATCAAACGCTCACTCTTCACTCATGATATGCTTCTATATCTGGAAAATCCCAGGGACTCAACTACAAAACTCTTAGAAGTGATCAAGGAATACAACGGCATCTCAGGATAAAAAAATCAATACTTACAAATCAGTAGCTTTTATATATGTCAATAATAGTCAAGCTGAAAATATAGTCAAGGACTCTTTTCCTTTTACAGTACTGCCAAAGAAGATGAAATATCTGGGAATTTAGCTAATGAAGGATGTGAAAGATCACTATAAAGTGAATTATGAAACTCTGAGAAAATGAATAGCTGAAGATGTTAACAAATGGGAGAACATGCCATGCTCGTGGCTGGGAAGAATCAACATTGTTAAAATGTCCATACTACCCAAAGCAATCTACACATTCAATCCATTCCCTATTAAAGCACCATTCTCATACTATAGAGAGCTCGAAAAAATAGTGCTTTGTTTTATATGGAATCAGAAAAATCTCAAACAGCCAATAAATTACTCAGAAACAAAAACACATCAGGAGGTATCATGTTAGCAGACTTCAGGCTATACTATAAATCTATGGGGATCAAAACAGTATGGTACTGGCACAAAAACAGAAAGGTAGATTTATGGAACAGAATAGAGAACCAAGAGATGAACCTAGTTACTTGTCATCATTTGATATTTGGTAAGCCTATCAAAAACATTCAGTGGAGGAAAGACTCCCTATTTAAGAAATGGTTCTGGTGAACTGGTTGGCACCTTGTAGAAGACTGAAACTGGACCCTTTCCTTTCACCATTGACAAAAATTGATTCCCACTGGATAAAAGATTTAACCTGAAGACATGAAACTATAAAAATACTAGAAGAAGGTACAGAGGGAAACACTTGAATAAATTGGCCTGGGAGAATATTTTATGAGGAGGACCCCCCTGGGCAATTGAAGCAACATCAAAAATACATTACTGGGAGCTGATCAAACTAAAAAGCTTTTACACAGCCAAGAGCACAGTAAATAAAGCATACAGATGAAATTCAGAATGGAAGAATATTTTTTCAGGTTATGCTTCTAACAAAGGTCTGATAACTAGAATCTACAAAGAACTCAAACTAATCAATAAGAAAGAACAAATAACCCCATTTCTATGTGGACAAGAGACTTGAACAGAAATTTCTCTGAAGAAGACAGGCACATGGCCTGCAAACAGGTGAAAAAATGCTCATCACCTTTAATCATTAGAGAAATGCAAATTAAAACCACTTTGAGATATCATCTAACTCTAGTAAGAGGAGCCCACATCTGATGTTGGTATAGATGTGGAGAGAAGGGAGCACTAGTTCTATATTGTTGGTGGGAATTCAAGCTAATACGACCTTTTTGGAAAAAGTTGAAAGAATACTCAAGGAACTAAAAGTATACCTACCATTCAATCCTGCAATTCCTCTACAAGGTATATACCCAGATTATCAAAAATCATTTTGCGACAAAGACATCTGCACCGGAATGTTTATTGTAGTCCAATTCATAATTGACAAGACATGGAAACAGCCCAAGTGCCTATCGTCCCATAAATGGATTAACAAATCATGGTATATGTACACCATGGAATACTATGTAGCCATAAAAAAGATGGAGACTTCACATCATTTATGTTTACCTGGATGGAGCTGGAACATATTCTTCTTAGTAGAGTATCTCCAGAATAGAAAAAATATATATCCAATGTACTCAATACTACTAAGAAATCAATATATAATCACCTACATATTCATACAAATGGTAAAATATAACTATAGTTCATAAAGTAGAAGGGAAGAGGAGAGACAAGGGAGTAGAGTGGGGAGGTATGAGGAGAGAGAGTATTTGGGAAGACCTCACCTAATATGCATGATGCAATGGTACATTTCAAAACTATTAAGAAAAGAGTATATTTGTGATGGATGTGTTAATCAGTGCAATGGAAGCATTTCACATTGTATATCAAACCAGTTTACTGAATCCCATAAATGCATCCATGTACACAGTTATGATTTAATAAAGAAACAATTTTAAAAAATAGAGTCAAGCTGAGAATCAAATCAAAGATGCATACCTTTCAAAGTTAACAAAAAAGAAAATCATATACCTAGGATATACTTAAAAAAGGAGGTGAAAGACTTGCATGGGGAAAATTAGGAAACACTGAGAAAAGGAACTGACCAGGTTATGAAAAGACAAATAAATATACCATGCTTATGTAATAGCAGAATCAACATTGTTAAAATATCCATGCTACCAAAGTTATTAACAGATTCAATACAATCTCCATAAAAATATCAATGTCATTTTTTGCAAATCTAGAAAAAATAGTTCTATGCTTTATATGGAACCAGAAAAGAGCCTGAATAGCCAATGCCATCTTACTTAAATAAGAACAAATTTGGGAGTGTCACTTTACTCAACTTCAAGCTATGCCACAAGGCTGTGGTAACCAAACATCACGGTACTGGCAGAAAAACAGAGCCATAGATCTATGCAACAGAAAACAAAGATACAAAATCATCCTCATATTCTCATCTTATTTTTGGAAAAACAGGTAAAAATATGTACTGAGGAAAAGCATCCCTGTTCAATATATGATTCTGGGAAAACTAGATAGCCACATATAAAAAACTCAAATGGGAGGGTGGTGCCTGAGGCTCAAAGGAATAGGGCACAAGCCCCATGTGCCAGATGTGGGGGGTTCAAACCCAGCCTCGGCCAAAAACAGCAAAGAAAAATAATTAACTCAAAATGAATAAAAGACTTAAACCTAAGGCAGGAAACTATAAGAATCCTAGAAGAAAATGTCGGAAAAACTCTTACATATATTGGCCCATGCAAAGAATTCATGAACCCAAACACAATTACAGCAGCAATAAATGTAAATAAATGTGATATTATCAAATTAAAAACATTCTGCACAAACACGAACACAACCAAAAGAGCGAACTGACAACTCACAAAAAGGGGGAAATATTTGCACATTATACGTCTCATAAATAACTGATAACAAGAATCAACAAAGAACTCCAGCAAGTCAACAAGAACCAAACAAACCCCACTAAAAAGTGGCAAAAGACATGAAAAGAAATTTTTTCAAATGAAGATATACTAACAGCACACTCATGAAGAAAATGTTGAACATCTCGAATTGTTAGGGAAATGCAAATCAAATCAAAACCACAATGAGATACACCTAACTCCAATGAGCATAGCTCATATTAAAAATTCCCTGAACAAAAGATGCTGGCCTGTATGCAGAGAGAAAGGAACTCTTATGCACTGTTGGTGGGACTGCAAAGTAGTGCAACCTCTATGGAAAGCTGTATGGAGATATCTCAATGAACTTAACTTAGAACTACCATTTGATCCAGCAATTACACTGCTGGGTATATACCTAAAGAGAAAAAGATCATTTTATAAAAAGCATACTTGCAGCACAATTCCCAATTGCAAAGATGTGAAAACAACTCAAGTCCCCACCAATATATGAATGGATTAAATATAACACATTTTCAACAAGTTAATCTAAATGATTAAATTAGAATTTGTCTTAATATGTGGAGCAAAAATTGGTTGGAAGTGTGGTCTTCTTTTCATTTTATAGCCTATGATATTATGATATTTTAATATTATATAATAAAATATTAGCTCAGATTTTAAGTTTTCATGGTACAGCACATTAAATGTAGTGATTAACATTAATATAATAGCACCTTCTTAAAGAATAAAAGCTATCTGGGCGGCTCCTGTGGCTCAGCAAGTAGGGCGCCGGCCCCATATACCAAAGGTGGCGGGTTCAAGCCCTGCCTCAGCCGAACTGCAAAACAAAAAAAATAGCCGGGCGCTGTGGCGGGCGCCTGTAGTCCCAGCTACTCAGGAGGCTGAGGCAAGAGAATCGCTTAAGCCCAAGAGCTGGAGGTTGCTGTGAGCAGTGTGACGCCACGGCACTCTA
>CAUYON010213648.1:0-11689 GCA_963573935.1 Arctocebus calabarensis
CCTGGCCCTGGCTGAACAGTAACAAAAAAATAGCTGGGCGTTGTGGCGGGTGCCTGTAGTCCCAGTTACTCGGGAGGCTGAGACAATAGAATCACCTAAGCCCAGGAGCTGGAGGTTGCTGTGAGCCATGAAGCCATGGCACTCTACCAAGGGCAACAAAGTGAGACTCTGTCTCTAAAAAAAAAAAAAAGAATTTTTTGAGTAGTGAATGGCCCTCACTAGCAGAGTTTTAAGCTTATTTTTTGATTTTTGCAGTCCATCATTAAAGTTTATTCTTAGTAACAGATTGTTGTTTAAATAACAGTTGTTCATATTTTACATATAACAATAACACAAAGCTCAGAATGTCATGAAGAGAAACACAAATCCGGTGGTCAGTTGTCTTATGTTTTTCTATTGACAAACTTTCTCCTTGGAACTTTCATTTATTTCATCAAAGGATTGTGGCCAGTGGCATCTTATCCAGAATCTTTTTTTTTTTTTTGAGACAGAGCCTCAAGCTGTCACCCTGGATAGAGTACTGTGGCATCATAGCTCACAGCAACCTCCAATTCCTGGGTTCAAGTGAGTCTCTTGCCTCCGCCTCCCAAGTAGCTGAGACTATAGGCGCCTGCCACAACACCCGGCCATTTTTTGGTTGCAGCTGTCATTGTTGTTTGGCAGGCCTGGGCTGGATTCGAACCTGCCAGCTTGGGTGTACATGGCTGGCGCCTTAGCCTGTTGAGCCACAGGTGCCGAGCCTTATCCAGAATGTTAAATCACTGTTACACCATGGCAAACAAGTAACTCTAACAATACTCAGATTCTAGAATTAATATAAAGAGAAAACTTTATTATTCAAAGACCAAACTGGGGTGGGTTTTTATTTTCTTTTGCTTTTGTTTTTGAATTTTAGAGACAAGGTCTCACTCTGTCACCCTGGTTGGAGTGCAGTGGCCCAATCATAGCTCACTGCAGCCTTAAACTCTTGGGCTCAAGTGATCTTCTTGTTTCAACTTCTTGAAGAGCTGAGCAACCACACTTGTAGAGACAGGATCTTGCTATGTTACCCAGGCTGAAAACTGGGGTTTTACAAGATAAAATAAGTGTCATAAAAAAGCAAAACTGATTATTCAGTATTGGGTACTAAGTCTATAGATTTACAGTAATAATTTGAAGCCTTTGTTTGAGAAACACAAACAAAAAATACTATGTGGGATGAAAATTGGAACACAAGATTTAATATCTTATTTTAATGCAAAAGCATGCATATAGGGGAAACAAATTAGAAGGGAACACAGTCCAGAAAACATGTTTGGAGGTGACTGGATCACAGGAGAATTTTAAAAACTTTGTTGTTGTAATGTTTATGCAATATAAGTGGGAGAGAAATTAACTTTGAAACTTAGTTGTTCATTTTAACAAAAAAGCCTATGGAAATCATATTGCTAGTTTTAAAATAAAACAATCACTAAAATTATAAAGGCTATATTGAATTTTTATTAACTTAAGTCTGCCAAAGTGTCAGCGGATTCATCACAGTTCAATTTATCGAGCACTTACTAGGCGCTGTGCTAAGTGTCCTATTTATGTAGGATCATCTCTTCTAATCCTCACAACAGGCGCTATTTTTATCACTTCATAAGCGGTTAATGAACTTGCCTAGAGCCATAGTCAGTGATGAAGTCAGGATTTCAACTAGGCTGCATGGCTCTACAGTCACGTAATGTAACAGCAAATAATTTCCACAGAGTAAATGTTAAACTGAGATGAGGTTAAAACTATAAATCTGGAACCTTAGGAGGACAAAAACTTACATTTCCTTTCCATTACTCCAGCATTTTAACTAGATCTGTGTGCTTCTATTTGTCTTTAAAACTGCATAATGTTTATAGTTCATCATAGTGAACTGGTGTGATTCAGTATATGAAACGAAAGCTTGTTGTAACACTCAAACTCCTTCTAACCTCGTTCTTTTTAATCCTTCTGATAACATTGTGTTTTTACTCTGTGTAAGCTGCAATAATCTTTGATCGAAAGGCACTTTTCTTTCTTTTTGAGACAGAGTCCCTGGGTAGAGTCATGTAGCGTCACAGCTCACAGCAACCTCAAACTCTTGGGCTTAAGCGATTCTCTTGCCTCAGCCTCCTAAGTAGCCGGGACTACAGGAGCCCGTCACAACGCCTGGTTATTTTTTTGTTGCAGTCGCTATTGTTTTTTAGCTGGCCCAGGCTGGGTTCCAATCCATCACCCTGTGTGTATGTGGCCGGTGCCCTACCCAGAGAGCTACGGGCGCCGCCCAAAAGGCAGTTTACTGTATAGCCAGTTTAGTATTATAAACCACAAAAATGGAAACAAGTAGCGAAGACATTGAGAAAAGGAGGAAGATCTGTAGAAGAGGAAAAGAAAGGGGGCCTAAAGACTGGAAAAGAAAAGTGGGGGCAGGGACGAGGTCATTAAGTCGGAAGCAACCTCTGTATTCGAAGGGCCGTTCAGCAGATTCAGATTCCCGGCCTATACAGGGTTATTCAACTGTCCATTGTCCACGACTTTCCAGAGATTCCGTTCAAGCCACTCATCTCCACTGCTCGGAGAAGCCACAGCAGACACCTGCTGGTGTACTCTGGTCTGCTACTGCAGAACTCCGAGCAACTCTTCCTCCTCTTTTCAGGGCCTCAAGATTCCCTCCTTTACTGCCGCCTAGCTGAGGGTTTCACGCAGCGCCCCGCCCCTCATTCACCTTGATTTCCAGTGCTGGGGAGTGTGCAGGGATTCGATGGAGGCCGCGCGCTGCCACCGCGGCTAGGGTTTTGCGTGCGTAAGGCAAGCCAGAGACAGAAAAGTGATCAGACAGAGCACTAAGACTCCAAGGCGCGCCAAGAGTCAGGGTTATACCGGAGAGGGTGTCGGAGGCCCCCCAAAGCTGTCTTCCTACAGGAGACACTGGCTGAAGACTCGCCCCCCCACCCCGAGGCAGTCAAGAACACTAGCGGCAGGTTACCGTGGCAACCGTAGAATGTCGCGAGACACACGCTGCGCTTGCGCACTGCCGCTTGAGGACATTGATCCGAATCTCCATTTCGGGTCTTACATTCAGGGTTTTTAACTTACATTCAGGGTTTTTAATGATGGGGCCTCGTTCTGCCGCATGACGCTGGCTCGACTTACCTCCACTTGAGAGTGACCTACTGCAGGATAATCAAAAGGGAGGGTCTACGAGCGGTTCCGCCTCTCACCACTGCGTTTGGAAGGTGGGGCCGGCGAGGCTAGGGCTCTGCGCATGCGCGGCGCGGGCGCACGAGGCGCCTCCGCTGTCGCCGACTGATGACGGCACAGTTGACCCGTGAGCCTCGAGTGGGAGCTGTGGACGCGCCACGCGCCGCCTACGGTGAGATTCGAGCAGGAACTCTGGCAGAGTCTGGAGGTCGAAGCCCACGGCTTCCCGGGTTCGTCGCCCACGCTGCGACGAGCGCGCTTTCCTGCCTTGGCTCCAGCTCCTTTCTGCCTGCACTGCAGCTTCTTTGGGGCCCTGGGAGGACAGCGATAAAGCCCCCCTCTGGCCCTTCTGTGCTCCACGATCTCCGAAGAGACGAGACCACACAATTCCGGGTGCTAAATAGTCAAGGACGGAGGTACTAGATATGCTATGGGGGCGGCATATGCTGGCGGGGGGCATTGACTCTCTGTCAGGGATGGAGCCTCAGACCCGGCGCCAGATCGTTCCCTCGGCTACCAGATCCAGAATCGAAGTCGTTCCTTAGACTTTCCTCTACTTTACTCCCAACTGATCACTAAGTCGGGGAGGTTTTGCTTCCTCTTTCAGCTAACGTAGTTCTTTCTCTGCATCCCCTCTCCTGCGCCTCTAGTTCGATGCACCATCATTTCTTACCTGGACCACTCCGGGAGCCTCTTCGCTGCTTCTAGTCTTGCAAAATGACCCTTTATATACCCAGAGTCCACAAAGATCTTTCTGGTCCGTCTTTCTAATGCCACTGCTTTGCTTTAAACGTTACAATGATTTCTAGCTGCAAAGTTGGCAGAGGCCTTCACCATCTGGTCCTTAACCTACTTTTTACTGCCCATTCTGTAGCATCTCTGCCTCAACGACATTGACCTTATTTTTGTTAACGCGGCTCCCTGGGATACTCTTGTCTGCTTCCTTCTTCTTTACAAAGACATTTTATCCAGGAAGCCTTCCTTTCCTGACCTCCTCAACTAAGTTAGTCCTTTATGTTCCCTGAGCATCCTGTAATTCCTTAACCTTAACGTGCACTAGTTTTTATTGTATAGTTATAACCAACTACTCACTGAACAAATTTCAATGACCCCTATATAATCCTCTCCCTTAACTAACGACCTGTCATACTCAAAATAATGTTCGCATTTGGTCTACACAAATTTACAATGTGCCTATATTGGGGGCGATGAAGTACAGGAAGTGGGTTCACTGAGAAGGAGTGAAAAAAAGAGAAGTCTTCATTTCCTTGTTAGGGAGTAAACAGATGACCTTTCTAGTTGTTTCCCAGAAATGGTGGGTTTTCTGCAAGACAGAACAAAGGAGCTGAGATTCTAAAGGATACTGGCGAAGTCCTGAGGAGCCTCATCCCTCTTACAGCCTGGTCCCAATCACAGGACTTGCACCAAGGCTTAGTTCCTTGTTAGTTACACCATGACCAGTCCCAAGACACATGGCCCCTCCTTTAAAGCACATGAGCTCCCTTAGTCAGATATATATGGATGAGAGACAGATTTGAAGTAGCTTCTTCTGACAAAATGTCTGTGGTATTAATTCCTTTTTTTGTTGGCAATTCTCTTTGTCTCAACATGTATCTTTTTACTTAGAGCAACTGGACCTAGGCAGAAACTCCCTTGAGGTCACCACAACCTGATAACCTGCTAAAGATGTGTAGACTGTAAGCTCTCTGAGGCTAGTGACTACCTCATTTAAATACTTAATCTGCATGGCCTGACAATGTGGTGACAATCCATAAATACTGTGTTGAAGTTAGAAAGGTGGTTGTGGGATGGAGGGTGGGAGTAGTATTCTAGGCAGAGGGAGTAATACATATAGACGTGGCAGTGAGAAACTGGTGGCTTCATGTAACAGTCTGTGTTGAGGGTCATGGGCATGGTGGGGCCTGAGTGTGGAGGGCCTTGTGTATCACATTAGAGTTTGCACTTATCTATAGGCAACAGAGGCCTCCCAGACATAGCTCTAAAGGACCTTCAGCAAGGCCTTCCTGTTTTCCTCCCTTTTCCTGAAACTCTTCTTATCTGTGGGCACTTTGTTTTTGGACTGTGTCAGATGAGATTCTGCCATCCGAGCTACTTAGCTTTTTACTTTTCCCCACCAGATTGTGCAGACAGAAGTCAGTGCCTAGCTGCTGTCCCTCCCGACCACACCACTGTAAGTATTTACCTCAGGCTGTTTAGATGCTCAGACTCATGACCTGGGACTTGCAGTTTGGCGAGAACTGTTAGGTCATATTTGTCTTGCCTCTCTGTCATTTATTTCTCTCTTCTTGACCACTTTGAACCCAACGCCAGCTACTGGCAGTCACCAGTGATTTGGATGATCTGCTTTTCTTCCTAATTTCCCAAGCTCAAGGAAAGCACAGAAATAATGGGGGAAGAGAAGGGAACCCATTGTGGCTGGCAGTAAAGAAGCAGCTTTGTGGGCAATGCTGACATAACCAAGGTTTGCTCTCAACTCAAGGAAACAAGTTTGGTTTTTTGTAGGAAGGTGACAAGGAATAATATCAGAGATTAGGGGATGATTTCCCAGAACTGTCCAGTGTGGAAAGCCTCATGTCCCACACCAGGGGTTCCTGATTATGGTTCTGAATGAGATTCACCCAGGCAGCACTTCACCAGTGCAAATGTCTCTCTGGGATTCCTAGAGATTCTGCTTTAGTACACCTAGGGGTGAGGACCAACCATGTGTACATGCTTTAAAAATCCTCAAGTTATTGAGGTACAGGCTGGATTGAACGAGCATAAAATTTAGATTTGGAATACTAGTTTAGACTTTGGACAGTGAATCTGGTTCCTCACTCCCCCCCTTGGGGAATTCTGCTGGAATGTTGTGAGAATCAAATAATACATGGAGAAAGTGCTTTGTACATACACAAAATGCAGGCACATTTGCCCATCAATATTACTTGCCAGTCTAGTGAGCGAAAGTTTAATCGGAAAGGACTTGACTTTGGTTTTGTGAGTGGGTCCCTGTGGTTCTGCCTGAGACCCAGGAAGATGAGGAAGGAAATTGAAGGAAGGGAATATGCAGTTGCCTCTGGGAAGGATAAACAGCATATGCCCGCTAACCAGGGTTTTGTAACATTTCCCCCAATAAGGACTCCTCTTGTTTTTCCTGAATGATTGGTTTATCTTTAAATTTCATGACAACATTTCCCTAGTTTTCGCCAACCAGAGCAGTCATCTTGGAATAACCATAAGGAGGGGGAATATATGCCTGCATTTGTGTTAGAAGTTTTAAGCTGTAAGAAATTTAGTGTCCAGAGAGGGAGGCTTATAAAAAGGGATATAACAAAAGTATTGCTTGAGATTTTAATCACGTACATAGATTACCTTTGTTAAGTTCTTTTAAAAACACCCCACCTGGATTATGAATGGCAGAGGGCCTGAGGGCTCTGGAGTCATTCCAAATTGTAAGCTCTGTGCAGATGGACACGGAGTCTTATTTATCCAGAGCCCCAGTGCCTAGAATGCAGCCTGCACATGGGAGGTATTCAGAGAATGATTCCTAAATGAATGAGTGGAAGCCCAACTAGAAGGCAATTTGGAAAATGGCAGTAAGTGTAGAAGCTATAGTGCCATACAGCCACTAAAAGGATCATTATGAACAAGTAGAAATGGGATGATTTTTAATAAATGAAATGAGTAAATAAATGGAATTTCACTGTGATTGTGATAATGCAGAACATTCACATATTACCTGTATATAAGTAAAGATAAAACCATGGAAAAATGAGAGACAGCAAACATTGGGCACTCATAGTCCTGAATTTTTTTAAAGGGCCTAAACAAAGCATTCAAATGGGATAAAAATGGGAAAAATAATTAAAATTACTTAAGGGAGCAAGTAAATGTATTATCACCCATTTGGGCCTATATAATAATTAGCTTGCTCTTGTTTAGCAAAGACTCAGAGTAAAGACCAATTTATTCTTAAGATGTGCATTTCTAGTGAATATGAATTTTTTGTTGTCCCTTTGCTTCTCTGAAGGATTTTCAGAATGGCCGCAGCTCCTCAGGCGCCAGGGAGGGGATCTGTTCGTAAGACGAGACCTTTAGTTGTCAAAACTTCCTTGAACAACCCGTATACCATCTGCTGGAGTGCTCTGGAGCAAGAGGATATGCACTTCATATTACAGACGCTGGAAGATAGGTTTAAGTCTATTGGACTTCAGAAGATTGAGGATAAGAAGAGAAAGAAAAAAGGGAAAGAAAAATGCTGCATAGATGGTGATGTTAGTGAGGATCTGAAGGAGAAAAAAACAGAGGCTAAGCAGCAGGTGTCAGGGTGGACGCCCACGCACATCAGGAAACAGCTTACAATTGGTGTTAATGAAGTTACCAGAGCCCTGGAAAGAAGTGAACTGCTCTTAGTTCTGGTGTGTAAGTCGGTTAAGCCTGCCATTATCACCTCCCACTTGATCCAGTTAAGTTTAAGCAGAGCTGTTCCTGCTTGTCAGGTTCCCAGGCTCAGTGAAAGAATTGCTCCTGTCATTGGCTTAAAATGTGTCCTAGCTCTGGGATTCAAGAAGGACACCACTGACTTTGTTGACCAAGTAAAAGCCATCATTCCCAGAGTACCCAGTTTAAGTGTCCCATGGCTTCCAGACAGAATTGAAGATTCCAGGGAAAACTTAGAGAATGAATCTTTGAAAAGCCAAGACAAAGAAATCTTGGATACTTCTTTTGAAGACCTCTCAAAACCTAAAAGAAAGTTTGTTGACAGTCAGACTTCAGCTGTAACATTACAGCCCCTTAAAATAAAAAAACTGATCCCAAACCCTAATAAGATAAGGAAACCACCCAAAAGTAAAAAAAACACTTCAAAGTAATGTTGTGGAAATTGGTCACTTCATACAATTTTTAAAAGGACACCACGTGATGCCTTGAAACTAATAAAATGAGTTATATTTACATACATTCCCAGAATCCTCTTTGATACTATTCCTTTCCAGCGTGTAAGACTTCATAACTGTCTGCCACAGATGTGCTGACGCTTAAAAAGCACTAAATGCAGAAAATGTTAAAATATGAATATCCGAACAAAAGTTTATTGAAACTAATGTCCATGCTTGTATAAATTCACTTTTTTAAAGGCTGGTACAATGCTTGTAGGTAAGAACATTTTCTGTCCAACTTGGAAGGTGCCACAGCAGACGTTCTAGTTAGATGGGCAGACATAACTGCATTGGAGAAACATTATCAGTTTTACCTTCAGAAGCAACACATCATGTTTTATTTACTTCATGGCAATTTGGCTTTCTGAGTAGGCAGGCATAGACACAGACTTGGGAGTAAGGCTTGGTATTTATGGAAAAACCCAGATAAGGTATTTTGACTAATTAGAATTCACCCCCCCTTACATGGTTAACTTCCTTAGAAATCTTAACCTCTACAAAAAGCATGGCGATTTGTTAAAATGTATCAAGATAAAAATCTGAAGAGCTTGGATTCTCAGAAGTGGCTGTGTGCCACAACAGGGGTCTTTCAGGTCAGAAAGTGGAGCATAATCAATGCTATTTACAGCATGTTTAGAAAAGTCACTTTTCCATAATTTAGAGGGAGTTATTGAATATAAGCATTTTCATAAAAAAAAGTGCAGGACAAGTGTAGTTTTTTAAATCAAGATGTTACCTTTGAATTTTTTCATAGCTACTTTTATAATCAGTTTCAATGATTCTCTAAAATGTTCGTTGGTAATCAAATTATAAAGAGATGATACCCTAGTTTGAAATGACTGCGTAAAATACTGTGAATTCTGAAACAAGTGGAATTATGTAAATAAACTTTTATAGGAACAGTGTAACAGTTTCATCACAAGTTAAGCTCATAACAAAATTTCTTGCAGACTTGCAATTCTGCAATTATTTGAAATGTTTCTTTGAAATAAGACTACCGTAACAATGAGCGGGATGTAAATTCCCAGCTAGAGCTTTGACTCCAATTAGGTCAAAATCTCTTTTACTAACTGTTGGTATCTCAGAAATGTTGAAGTGAGTTGGTACAGTTTTGTTTCTTGAAACCTGTCTCTGGGAAAGACAGGGAATGCAACTGGGTTTGAACACTCCAAAATGAGACATCATCTAGAGCCACCAAAAACAGCGCTACTGTGAGGGTGGGAAGTGGGGCAAGTCTGCCCTCTAGAGGAAGCCTCAGGGATGTCACAGCTACAGGTTGGTCTTTAGGATAATGGCCAGCTATGGAAAGTAGCTTTCGACTCCTTGGTGTAAATCAGGGTCAACAAACTTCCTGTAAAGGACCAGACAGTAAATATCTTAGGCTTTGCTGGCTGCAACATCTGCCACTGCAACTCATCTTGCCTTTGCAAGATAAAGCAGCCTCAGGCCAACACATAAATGAAAGCGTGGCCGTGTTCTAATAAAACTTTATGGATGTGAAAATCTGAATTTTGTATAATTTTCATGTTTCACAAAGTGTAACTCTTCAACTTCCCCACCACACACAATCATTCAGAAAAATAAAAACAACACGTAGCTCATGAGCTAGACAAAAATAGGCTGTGGGCCCCTGGCCCATGATTTGACGGCCCCTCCCTAGTGTAAGAAATGATTGGTTTCACTGGATTGCTTACAACATGAAGGAAATGCCATCATGTTATCTAAAATAATGAACTTTTCTGCACTGAACAGCCTAGGCACTGGTACAGTAAAGGCAGGAAGTAGTATCTATTTTGGGGTGTTTGAGACAAGGCCAATCTCTGTGGCCCCTTGTAACATCTTATTTTTCCCGTGGGGGACTGGCAGTATATACACATATATGTACACGATGAAGCTTTGTTTTTCAAATTCTAGGTAAAAACACCGTCAGTAACAAAATTATGAATAGTTATTTACAAATAAGATATCTTCCATTAGCATGACAGTTTTCATGATAAATTAAAGTCAGCATAAAGGAACATGTGCAATTTTGCATAAGTAATAAAAACATTCAAACTATCAATGTCCTGATAGCACTAATAAATTCCACCGGGCATCTCTTTTGACTTTACAGCTTTTATTTTCTTTTCCTCAAATATCCTTGATGTTGCTGAGAAAGTGGAGTTTTCGTAGCAGCAGCAAAGTCTGGTCAGTCAACGGGCATAAGTTCTTTCACAAAGTACACAACGTGTGTACAAAACTTTGCTTTTCCAACAATCCACTGATTATTGGTAAAGAACAAAATACACATTTGCATATTTATTGATTTGGCAACTTGGCTTAGGGAGAAAGATGTACTAAGTCATCAGTACATTTTTCTACTGCTCCACACTTTCACCATCCACCACTCGTCACTGAGTTACAGAAGTGTTAATTCCAGTGATACCGTGTACGATAGAAGTAAGAATTTTCCAAGTGGATCCTTCATTCTGTTACATGGACAAATATACTTAATAAATAGAAAGGCAGCACTTTATCTTCACATAACAGCAAAGATATTCTTACGTGATTCTGTGACCTTTTAGTCCACAGGAAAAAAATCCCTTTTCTAGAGGAAAAATACCTCTCTCTTCATGAAGACAACCAAAGGTTTGAACATTAGAAGAATGTGCTCTTCTGTACCCTTTCATCCCTCTTACAAACAAACGTAAACAGTGAAAAAAAGGATGAATTTTACCATCCTAGCTAGACATGTATACTATTGGTCACATACGGATTTTTCATCTTGTCTGATTGTTATCCACTGATTCAGGTTCATTTAAGTTGTGCTTTTATTCTTCTTTGGAATAGTAGTTCCAGAAATCTTTAAATAGAATATTAACAAATGATGTCAGAGTTCTAGAAATAAAAATATCCATCTACTGTAGTACAAGTCCAACCTAAACGGAGGGAATAAGTGGGATAGTCAGAAAAAGTAAAATGTAGCACAACAGATCTGTGTTTTTAAAAGCTACTGAAAAATCTCTGTTCATCCTAAGGGTAGCAAGTATGGGACTGTCACTTACCTTCTCGGAATCTGTTCCTGGACATCTCCAGTTATACAGGTAATACTGCAAATTGCCATCTCCTGCACCAAACTTGAGTTTTTCCAAGAAAGTCTTGTTTTCCATCAAATCCAAGGCATTGAATACATCAAATCCTTTCTGTCAATGAAAAAAAAGGATTTACAATTTAAAATATCAAAGAACTAGAGTGCTTTCTACGTTATGTATTTCAATGTAATATTTAATTTTTCTATTAATAGCTTGAATAGGCATTTGTAATAGGGTTTAATGTCTGTAATACATTAAGAATTTAGTTCAAGGGCGGCTCCTGTGGCTCAGCAAGTAGGACGCCGGCCCCATATACCGAAGGTGGCGGGTTCAAGCCCGACCTCGGCCGAACTGCAAAACAAAAAAAATAGCCGGGCGCTGTGGCGGGCGCCTGTAGTCCCAGCTACTCAGGAGGCTGAGGCAAGAGAATCGCTTAAGCCCAAGAGCTGGAGGTTGCTGTGAGCAGTGTGACGCCACGGCACTCTA
>CAUYON010213653.1:0-20239 GCA_963573935.1 Arctocebus calabarensis
TTAAACCATGACAACTTAACTGCTGATATTGTCAATTACAGCATGAAGTATATTCCATTTTCCAACAGAAGTTGGAAATGACTGATGGTGACCAAATTTTACAAGGTATTGCTAATAGTATTGAACAGTTAAATTCATTACCTAAGATTAATGGACTTATTAAAAGCTTGGTGGTTCATTTACTTTATTACTGATTTTGTGTGTGATTTTATACATTGTTTACAAGAAAGTTAACCAAGCAAGGAAGGAAAATGAAAGGTATGCCGCCATCTTTGCTCTGATGATAAGTAATACAAATGCCCACCATTTAAGAAGAAAAGGGGACAAAGGGGTAAAAAAAAGGTGGGGTAAATATAGGCTTTTTGCTTCAGCCATTCTGAGAGCCAGCATGTACAGATCTTAATTAATACAACCTAAGAAAGACCAGAGAAGAACTACAAATATGGCCAGAGAATGTTGGAATTAAAACTCCCATGATCTTAGTCCGCTTGGAGGCTTGGAGTTTGCACACAAACCTTAAGTATGGTTCAGGAATTTCCAGCTTGTGTTGTTCTAAGATTAAGTTACAGCCTCCAGATGGGTAGAGGTTTCAACGAGCAGGCATTCCTTCAGCCTTTGTTGCCCCCTTTGTGGTCTGCATAATTATCAGTATGTGGGCAAGATAGCTGATGGCTGATGGCATGTTTCACCTTGAAAGTTATTTTAAGCAAAGTAGAAAACAAAAAAGAAAATGTAGTTGTTAATCAGCAGACTTGCAGGTGCAGTAGAAAAAATCATCAAGGTTTGCAATGTACATTTATGATTATTAACTAACAAAGTCTGAGTGCAAAACCAGCTATATAAGCTGGGAAAAAATAAGTTTTTTGCTAGTTGCCACAATTAGTTAGTAGACTCCTTTACTCCATACAATTCCAATGCAAGTCCTATACTCTGCGACATGGACCAGCAGATACAAATTTCATGCAACCGTTGGTATTCTATATTTTCCTGATTCTGAGTTCAGATCTAAGTATGGCTGAAATAATCTCATCAAAATCTTCCATCTGCTTGCATTTACCATGTTGTGTCTTTCTGTCCCACCAGTCAATTTGGATCTATATTTAGACAAATTTTTTAATCATTCCTATTCCCAACTTTTAATTTTTATCCTATTTCTTTCCTGAGGATAACAGATCTATTCTCCCTTTGTCAACTTTGCCTACCTCCATGCAGATATTATTCATTTTGAAAGGTTTTTATGTCTACCTGATTCTTTTTCATGTCTTGGATACACAGCATTGACTTAGAATAGTGACTACCACTTATATTTATAAATATAGAGAGTAGTTTAAGTTAAACCTGTTAAAATGTTTTCATGACCAGTATTTCGTGGTATTATTTTCAGCATTCACTCTCTTTACTAAATTTTCTTTTTTCATAGAATGTGGGCAAGTATGCATCCACAATTGATATTTGAGTGAGACTTTGAGTCTGTGATGCCAGATCTATGAGGCAAATAGAGGATTTGTACCTTTTTGCACCATAACTTAGAAATTCACAGTATTTCATCTTATATAATAAATAAATCTGTTATATCTCTGTACAATTAATATAATGATGTTTTAGATATTACCATACTTAAAATCAGACATTTGTCCAGAATGCTCAGTGAAAATTCCAAAATTTTCAGAGTGGGTCTTGTTACCACTTTTGACCATTATTCTTTTCATATGACCATTATTTCATTCAACATGTACTCAGGAAGCAGCCAAGTAGAGCTCATCTTTTGATATGATTGCTTTTTTTTTCAATTTTTACAAGATTTTTTGCTTTTATCTCAAAATGTTAATGGAGTAGAACAGTTTTTGTTACATTGATAACTTTTATAATGCTTAAGGCAAGGTTTGTGGTATGTCCATCTCCAAAAAAGTGTGTATTCTAGTGTACCTAATAATTGAACTTTTAACACACATTCACCATAATACCCTTCCCCCTTCTTGGATGTTTATGTAATTCATATTGCTTTGTTAACACTTATACATGTCTATTAAAGGTTAATTAGTAAAATACCATGTTTATTTTTAACTTCTTGTAATATTTAATACTTCACTTCGGATAATCTATACAAGTTAATACAATGTCACTGAAAAGGATACTATCACTCTTTCATAATAAAATTTCTTTTAAACACTCAAAAAGTTACTCATAGATGTAACATATTTTAAAATTATAAAAATCCACATATTATAAACACACAGCAAGCATCATGCTGGCTGAGCAATGTTTGAAAACATTTCTCCTTAGAACTGCAACAAGACAAGAGTGTCCCAATCACAAATTGTATTCAACAGAGTTTTAGAAGTACTAGCCAGAACAATCTGACAAGAGAAATAACACTATCCAAATCAGGAAAAAGTACAAACTGGCCCTGTCTACTGATGATATGATCTTATATCTAGAATATTCTAAATAATTTACCAGATTACTCCTGGAACTGATGACTAGATACAGAAAAGTGTCAAGAACAATGTGTGCAAATGAGTAATCTTTCTATGTATTAATAGTCAATCTGAAAGGTAATACTCTATAACATTCAGTATAACTGCAAATAAAATACCTAAGCATATAGTTAACAAAGAAGGTGGAGTTTATCTACAAGGAGAACTACATCACACTAATAGTATACCATAAAATAGGCAGAATAGAACCAGTCTTCTGAAATCCTACTCTGAAGAAAAGAGAATTTTGGAGATAGAAACCTATGATAAAATTGCCTTTCTTAGAAGAAACATTGTGAAATCAGAGGAGCAATGTAGGCCACTCAGCAGAGGAAAAAAAAAAAAAGGAGACAGGTCAATAAACTTTTGATGAGAAGTGGGGAATAGAGCATTAGGGCACAATACTCATCTCACAAACACTGTAAGCATGTTTTAAGAGGCCTCCTCACACTACCACCAACATCTACTTGGGTAGGCTAGGGTCCTGCCTATAAGCTTTGCAAAGTCATTGCAATAGGTTATAGACACAGTAAAAATCAAGCAACAACTAAAGCCATTGTGATGTTTTATTTGCATGACACTAGATAAGCATAAAATTCAGATTTGTTTCACCAGGCTTTCCATCATCTTCACTATGATGAATACCTTAGCAATACCAAGCAACTAGAAGACTATGACCCCACTCTACAGTGCAAGAGGAACTGAATATGAGAATTGACTGAGGCACTATAGACTTTGACATAGGTGGCTTTGCACATCTGTTATGGTGTTTTTTTTAGGAAAAAAGAGATAACTGAGTACTCCCTGGGACAATAGACATTATCCCCTAAGACCTGTCATTCACACCATCACTAGAAAGTAGAACAACCCAATTCTTGGTTGTATCCAACTCTGCCACACAGTTCCCAAACACATTCCATATTCTTGACCCTGATCTGACTCTCTAGGTAAGATTATCCTCACCACTCTGGGACCCCTTATTCCTGTTCTAGGGCTCTTCTTCTTTTTGTTCCTTCTCCGTCCAAGTACTGATGTGATCAAGCAGAGTACCATTGGAGGTTCAGTAAGGTCAGAATGAGATTCCAGTTTCCCTTAGGCCCCAAGCCTTCATCTGGCAGGGTCCATTACTGATGTAGAGTGTGAAAGAAGTCCAATGGCCTGTCAGGAACCTCAAAGCCTGAAGCATCTAGGACACTGGGACCAGAAGCAACCATAACACAGAAAACCATAACTACAGCCTAGACATTTCTCAATTCCCTTTGACATCTTTGGGTGCAACCCCGTGCCAAGCAACTCACATAAAACCAGCCTCAGCACAAAGTGTCACACTTCGCCCAATATTAAATATCCTCCAGCTAACTTGTAAACATCCCAACACCCAGGACAAATAGAATCTATCAAAGGCGTTAACAGAGGCAATTATAAGTAGACATGACATACTTGAAAATCTGCACTACAAGGTTGGAGTGCACACACCTATCCTCTGCCCTCTTGATATTGAAGAAAAGAACATGATTTAGAGAACTTCCCTAATTCCATAAAACATAAAAGTTTCTAGAAAAGCGAAGGCACCCTCAAAATCTATTTGCATTTAGTCAAGAAAAGGAAAGTTTTAGATGACAAGAAAGCAGGAAAAGAACCTGGTGACATAAGAAATTAAACATATCAATACCCGTGAAGAGTCATAGGGGAGTTACAGAAGTCAACTCTAACTACAAGGAAATTGTTCCAAAGACTAATTAAACTTAAAATGTAAATATTAAGTAAGATTAATGGAATTTAATTGAAAGTTGAAACTTTGAGGAGGAGTCAAAATGGCCAACTAGAAGCAGCTTTCACCAGAGGCTCCTGTGTGGATGGAGAGATATTGAACTGAAGTTGGCTGAGAGAATCCAAAAGTGGGGAGTGGGTCAGAGAAAGAAGAAAGTGAGGAGCCCATGATCCATACTAAGCCAAATGGCAGGAACAAGAAACAGGAATAAAACGGAGAGATCATGTATGGGCCACAAAGTGAAGAAGATGGGAGAACTCTCCCCCAAAATGGGAACTCTGTTTTCGGCTTCCTGTGAGCAGACACAAGCAAGTAGTCAATAAAAGTCTTCTCTCACCTTACCCTACAGGAGAGTGTTGTTAAGTCCCTATTCTATTTTACCAGTGATGTCACACTGTGGAGCCTTGGCTCCCTGGCACAAAAGTGATCAACTTTTCTTGAAATCCTCAGTGTACAGCTCACCCTCACTTCATTTTATTTTCATGAAGCCAGAGTGTTTGGAGAATCACTTAGAGGCCTACATATTCCCTTGTGTTCTGAACTGCAGTGGAAACCAGTACCACAATCTATACTTTGGTCAGAATTTTAGACTACTATACTTCAGATCCTCCAGAATTTTCAGGCAGATCTGCCTAACGATTGATGATTTGGGCCCATAAGACCCACCTTGAAATTACCAGAGAGGGCAGTGCCTAGTGTCTGTATGACTTTGTCAGGAACTCTGGTTCAGTGCTCTCCCCAACCAGGGCAGCAGTCTGCTGAGCTTATTGAGAACAATAACATTGCCTGAGTGCTGAGTGACTATGATGGGAACTCTGAACTCGCAGTCTCCACTGGGTGAAATCTCACTGAGCTTGATTGGCAAGGTGGTGCCCACTGCCCTAGTGATTTTGACTAGAACCTTGGCCAGCACTGTTTTCTGGGCAGAAGCCTTCTGAACTCAATTGGAAGTGAAGGGCCAATTGCTTGAATGACTTTCAATGGACTTCTGGGACACTGATCTCTACTAGCGGGTGGTCATGTAAGCTTGACTGGGTGAGCAGTGACCACTGCCCCAATGACTTTAACTGGAACTCTAGGCCAGTGTTGTCTGCTGGGTGGGTCCTCTGAGCTCAATTGGATTGGTAAAACCCACTGCCTGAGCAACTTTAACAGGAACTATGAGCCAGTGCAATTCACTTGGCAGGCCTCTGAGCTCATTTGGATGGTCACTGCCCAATGCGTGAGTGAGTTGACAGGAACTCTGGGCCGGTGATGTCCATTGATTCTTCTCCCCAGGGATCCACTCTCTAGCGATGCATCTGTTATGTGGCTTTGGGGGAGCAATAGTAGCCTCAAAACAGTGAAAAGTGAATTTTGCACGTCTAGCTATGGATTATCCTGTTCCACCTATCCCCAATGGCATTGAGGACCCAGGTAACTGTATCTTTATACAGCAGAGATTACAATATAACACTACAATGCCCTGGATTCTGTAGATGTCAGGTTGACTTCCAGACAGTTCCAGCCTGTGCTATCTTATACAGTTGGCCCTCAGAATCTCTGTATACAGCTCTTAGAGTGAACACTATGAGACTGTAGGAGATAAGTCACAGACACAAGCTATAGCTCAGAGGAGGAGGGGTGGGTATTTCAACTTCTGGGTGCATAGCATGGCTGTAAAACCCATTTCAGATTTAATTATTGAATAGGTTATTATAGTGCTTTCTAAGAGTTGTTACAATAATATATCTCAACAGTTATTCCAGGAGAACCTATCAATTCAACTAAAAAAGTGTAATGCATATATTGAATGAAAATTAGAAGGTATTTTTTTTTCATTAAACAAGTGAACAGTTTATTAAGAATTAAACACAGGTATAATGTGATACAGTACAAGCAAGACATTTAAGATAAGTATAATATTACTACTCACACAAAAACTTAAATTTCGCCTCAAAAAATTGAAAGACAAAAGAGGAAGAAATTTAACTGTTATGATATAAGATATATTCATTCAAAGTATTAATTAAAAAAAGAAAATTAGAAGCTAAAAATAGTCATGAGTAAATATAAGTAGGTCTCATAGAAGTACTAGTACATTGTATATTTTTTCCTCCATTCTTGAGATTCTTTACTCAGGAGAATATATTCTAGGTCACTCCATGTAAACAAAAAGGACATAAAGGTTCCATCTTTCTTTCAGGCTGCATAGTATTACGTGGTGTACAAATACCACAATTTATTAATCTATTCATGGATGGATGGGCACTTGGGCTTCTTCCCTGCCATTGTAAATTGAGCTGCAGTGAATAATTTGGTGCAAACATCTTTTTTGCAAGTTGATTTTTGTTCTTACTCAAACTTTGTCATGAAAGATAGAGCACAACTATAGTCAAGGGTAAAGGAGAGACATTGCATGGCAGAGGGAGGTTTGATAGACGGAGGGTAAATGGCAAGACCACATATATCGAGCATAGTGCAAGGGTGCAAGTCAAATCTTTCATGTGTAGAACATAATGTATTAAAACAATAATCAAGTAAATGAGGCAAAAGCCATGTTGATTGGTTTTGTCTCAAGAAATCAATGCATTCAAAGACTAACTTACCAAGGATATGGACATAATGAGGAATGATAAACCAGAGTTTAAGGAATTGAAAATGCATTTGAAGATTGCAGCAGAGATCTAATGCAGTAGAGATCCTTAAAAATGAAGGCTAATTTACCAAGGATATTGAAATAACGAGGAATGATACACCAGAGTTTAAGGAATTGAAAATGCATTTAAGAATGCAGTAGAGATCCTTAAAAATGAAGCTGAACTTGGGAAAGTAATATCTCAGAAAATGAAGATAAAACTTTTGAACTACCCCATGCAACCAAAGAGTCAGAAAAAGGAGAAAAAGAGCAGAATATTCTCTGAGAGGTTTATGGAGTCATTCCAATGAGAGACGATACCTGAGTAGAATGAGGTTTAGGAGAACAGGTCTTCTCCAGAAGTCCTGAAGCATTCACCTGCAGGATCCTCTCCATGGTGACTCAGCTCTTGGGACTTTCTCAACTTCATTTCCTGGAACATGGACATTTCCAAGTTTTGGGAAATCCTGTAGTTCTGTAGGGGCTGGGATAGACCCTCCCTCTTGATTCAAATTGGTCATGAAAAGGTTACTTGTGGGGTAAAACTTTTCAACTAACGTAAAGGTAGAGACCAATCCAGTCAGGGAGACGGTCATTTGGAATTCTTCTATGCCATAAGCTCCTGGCTGGTGAATAAAGCCCTTGTTCTTATAAATGTACTGTTTGGCTACTATTTCTCTCTGTGGGGCCATGTCTTACTGAAACCACCAAGAAATCAGATAATTATGCTAGAGATTCCTAAAGGAAAAAAAAAGATGGTCACTCACACAAATTTTTTCCAAGACATTATAGAGGAGAACTTCCCAAGTATTGTAAGAGACACAAGAACTCAAACATTAGTTTCAGAAGCCCAGCATCACTCAGTCCAAACAAAGCATCTCCTAGATACATTGTAATTAATTTCACCAATGTCAGAATCAAAGTAGAAATTCTGTAAGGAGCTTCACATAAGATAAGTATTACCTACTAAGGAAAAAAAAAGTATTAGGGGCTCAGCGCATGTGGCTCAACGGGCTAAGGCGCCAGCCACGTATACCTGAGCTGGCGGGTTCAAATCCAGCCCCCGGGCCCGCCAAACAACAAGGACGGCTACAACCAAAAAATGCCCGGGGCATTGTGGCGGGCGCCTGTAGTCCCAGCTACTTGGGAGGCGGAGGCATGAGACTCGTTTGAGCCCAGGAATTGGAGGTTGCTGTGAGTTGAGATGCCATAGCACTCTGTCCAGGGTGACAGCTTGAGGCTCTGTCTCAAAAAAAAAAAAAAAAAAAAAGTATTAGGATGACCATTGATTTTTGAGCTAAAAATTCTAAGCCAAAAGAAGAGGATTATTAACTTTTCACAATTATCATCTCTGGATCTGATATGTTGCTACACTGAGTTTTATTTGTGATGAAGATATTAATTTATTTAATGGCATCCAAATGTTACTGAAATTGGCCATAACTTGACCAGCAATAGTGGAAATACTCAGACCCGTTTTCTCACAGCAAGAAGCACAATGGTCAAACACCAAAGAAAACACACCCTGGAATTTAAGAACAAATCCTAGATTCCATGTTATGTAAAAACATAAAGGTCTCTTCTATACCTCTGGAAAATGAAATAAAATCATACCTATCAATTCCCTCCATTAATATCAATGGTTTTAATTTTCCTTTAAAGAATCATTTGTTAAAAAAATAAATAAATAAAGAGTCACTCGTTGCCTGACTGTATACAAAAACTCAGGCCAAATATTTGTTATCTCCAAGGAACTCATTCCCTCACAAAATAAATCAAAACTCAGTGTTAAGGGATAGATAAAATGTAATCCAGGCAATAGAAAGGAGAAAAAAGATGGATTTCAATCGTATTTGCAGATAAATTTAGATTTAAACCAGCAAAATAAAGAAAGGAAGAATGGAAACTGTTCTATATGGGAAGAACACAAGAAGATATTTCAATAACATTTATGCACCCCATATGCACCCTATAAATTCTTCTTAATTTATGAAATGAGCCCTAAATTATCTGAATAAAATAATATATTCCTGTACTGTAATAGATGGAGATTTTAACATGTGACTGGTAATACTGGACAGATCTTCCAAGCAAAACTAAAAGAAATAATGGAATTAATTATGACCCTAGAAGAAATAAACTTTCTTTCTTAAGTCATATACAAATAGATCATGAATACATTTATGCCTTTGTGGGATTCAATGTGTTGATTATATGTACAAATTGGAGTACTTACATCTTTCCAATTAACATAGCTTTCACCTCATTTACTAATTACAATGTTAAGAAATTTGTGTTCAATACTTGATAGATTAGACTTGTACTCTTACAAAATGCTCCATATGTGTGGTCCCTCCACTATCCATTCCTCTGTTGAGCTGCCCCCCCCCATTCCCTTCCTATTCTCCTTCTCTCCTTCATCCTGAGCTAAAATTGCCATTCATCTCTCCCATGAAAGTGTGAGGGCTTATAAATTGGTTTTACCATAGTACTGAGAACAATTAATATTTGTTTCCTTTCCTGGGGGACTATACTAAGATGAGTATTGTGAAGTTTCTTCAAGTAAAAATAAAAGAGATAAAGTGTCCATCTTTTATTAATGCTGCATAGTAGTCCATAGTATACATATACCACAATTTATTAATCCATTCATGGGTTGATTGGTACTTGGGCTTCTTCCATGTCTTGGAAATTATGAATTGAGCTGCAATGAATAATCTGTTACAAATGTTGTTGTTGTAAATTTATTTTTGTTCTTTTAGACATACACCTAGTGGAGGAATTATAGGATCAAATGGCAGGTCTACTTTTAGATCTCTGAGTGTTCTCCACACATTCCAAAAGGAAACTATTAGCCTGTATTACCACCAGCAGTGCAGAAGTGTGCCCTTTTCTCCATATCCACGCCTCCATCTGTAGTTTGGGATTTTATTACTCTTACAGGAGTTAGATGATATCTCAAAGTGGTTTTGATTTGCATTTCTCTGATGATTAAAAATGATGAGCATTTTTTCATGTGTCTGTAGACCGTGTATGCACCTGTATTCTGCAGAGAAGCTTCTGTTCAAGTCTCTTGCCTACAACGTAACGGGATCATTTGTTCTTTTCTCAGTAAAAAGTTTGACTTCTCTGGATTGTGGTTATCAGTCCTTTCTCAGAAACATAACCTACAAATATCCTCACCCATTCTGAAGGCTGTCTACTTGCTTTACTTGATCTGTTCTTAGATGTGTGGGAGATTTTAGGTTTGATGAGATCCCAGTATTTTTAGTGTTGTTTAAAAGCCGGGGCGGTCCTACTTATAAAGTATTATCACAGGCCAATTTTTTCAAGTGTTTCCCCTGCAATTTCTCCAAGAACTCTTATACTTTCAGTTTTTAATTTTAAGTATTTTACCCAGTGAGAACCAATTTTTGTTAGAGCTGAAAGGTTTGTGTCCAGTTTCAGTCTTCTACAAGTCACCAGTCAATTCACACAGCACCATTTGTTAAATAGAGACTCTTTCCTCTAATTTATATTTTTGATAGGGTTATCAAAGATCAAATGATGATACGTGTGTGGCTTCTCTTGGTTCACAATTCTGTCCCATACATCTATCTTTATTTGTGTGCGAGTACCATGTTGCTTTAATCACTATAGATCGATAGCATAGTCTGAAGTCTGGTAGCATGATTCCTCACATATGTTTTTATTTCTGAATAATGTCTTGGCTATTTGAGGTTTTTCTCTATTTCCATGTAAAATGAAGTACTAAATTTTACATATCTTTAACATGTGACAGAGGGGCTTTTATTGGGGTTACAATAATTCTGTAGATTACTTTGTGTAGGATGGACATTTTAACAATGTTGATTCATCCCATCCATTACCATGGTATGTTTTTCCAATTATGAACATCTTCAGCAATTTCTTTTCTCAGAGTTTCATTGTACTCTTTATAGAGATCTTTCACATCCTTTCTTAGGCACACTTCCAGATACTTCATCTTCTTTGGCCCTACTGTAAAAGTAATGGATTCCTTGACTTTTTTTCAGATAGACTATTGTTGGTATATTTAAATGCTTCTCATATGGGAGTATTGAATTTGTATCCTGAGATCCAGTTGTCTTTCTTGATCACTTCTAATAGTTCTGTAGTTGAGACCCTGGGGTTTTCCAGGTATATGATATGATGTTTATATCATCTGTGATGAGTTAAAGTTTGATCTCTGACCCTATATGGATACTCTTCATCACTCTCTCTTTCCTGGTTGCAATGGTTAAGACTTCCATTACAATGTATAAAAACAGTACAGACAGTGGGCAAGCTTGCTTGATTTTTGATCGGAGTGAAATGTTTTCAATTTTACTCCATTCAATATCATATTGGCTGTGTGTTTGCTGTAGATGGCTTGTTTCAGTTATAAGAAATATCTCTCTGTATGTGTTTTCTTAAGTGTTCTGATTATGAAGTGTCTAGATATTACCAAATGCTATTTCTGCCTCATTTGAGAGAATCATAGGATTTTTGTTTGCTATTTTGTTTATGTGATGTAGTATATTTATAGATTTATATGTGGCGAACCAAACTGGAGAACCTGAGATAAAACCAGCGAGGTCATGGTGTATAATTTGTTGGATGTGCTGCTGCATTCTTTCTGGTAGGATCTAATTGAATATTTTTACATCAATAGTCATCGGAGTTATTGGTATATATTTTTTACTTCCATGTTTTCCTTGATTGGGGATCAGGGCATTGTTTTCTTCATAGAACGTGTTGGGAAATATTCTTTCTTTTTCTCTTTTGGAAAAAAAACATTCAGGAATATAGGTATTAGTCTCTCTATAAAGTTTTGGTAGAATTGTGATGTGAATCCGTGTGGTCTGAGAATTTTCCTTTTAAGGAGACTTTGTATAGTTAACACTATTTGAGAACATGATATAAGCCTGTTTACCATTTCCACTCGTTCTGGCTAAATCTGGGAAGGTGATGTGCTTCCATGTATTGGTCTATTTCCTTCAGATTTCCATATTTCTGAGAATAGAATTTGTTTCAGTATTCTCTAAGGACTTTGTGCATTTCTGAAGTGTCTGTTGTTTCCTTGCCTCTGTCATTTCTGATTGATAACACTGGAGATTTTACTCTTTTATTTCTGGTTAGGTTAGCCAAAGGGTTAACTATATTATTGACCTTTTTTAAAAAGCAACTTTTTTGATTCACTAATCTCTTCTTTAATTGTTTTCTTTTCAGTATTGTTTAAATCACTCTAATGTTGATTATTTATTTTCCTCTGATGGGTTTGTAGTGGGAATGTTCTTTCATTTCCAGTTTCCTGGGATCGCCCATTAATTAAGCTGTTGATTTCTCTCTTTCTGTTCTCTTGAGGAAGGCTTGCAACTCTATATATTTATCTCTTAGTATTTATTAATAACATATTTATATTTAGGATTGCCTTTGTGCTATCCCAGAGGTACTTCTAGTTCAATTATTCATTATCATATTGTTCCAAAAATTTGTTAATTCCCTTATTAATACATCTATAAACAAAATACCATTCAGCATAAGATTATTTAGTTTAGTTTCCTGATTTTTGTATGAGTATGAAGATACCTGTTGTTACTGAGTGGAACTTTTATTCCATGATAGTGTAAGAAGATACAAGCAATAATTTCTAATCTTCTAAATTTCTTGAAGATACAAGCAATAATTTCTATTCTTTTAAATTAGAATTGTGATCTAAAATATGATTATTTTTGGAGGACCTTCTATGGGCTGATGAGAATAATGTGTATTTGGTTTTGTTAGGATGAAATGTTCTGAAGATGTCTGTTAAATCCAATTGTTGAATGATTAAGTTTAAGTCTAAATTTTCCTTCTTTAACTTTTTATTGGAGTATCTATCCCTCACTGTCAAAGGTCTATTAAATCTCCTAGTAATTAAGAGTTCATATCTATTAGGATCTCTCATATGAATTTGGGGGCATTCTGGTTGGGAGCATACATTTTAATAATTAAACTCTCATCATGTTTCTCCCCTTAACAAACATGAAGTCACCATCCATAACTTTTCTTAATTTTGTTGGTATAAAGCCTATTGTGTCTGTGAATGAAATTGCAACAGCAGCTTTTCTCTGATTTCCATCCCTTCACCCCAAGGCTATATTTATCTTATCAAGTAAGATTAGATTCTTGTATGGGGTAGATACTTTGTCTGAGGTTTTGTATCAATTCAGCCAAATTGTGCCTCTTTTAGAGGATAATTTGAGTCATTCTCATTAATTGAGAATATTTAATAGCCTGTTAGTGTTCTGGGTATCAAGTTTTTGGAAAGTTCTTGGATATTTTTAATTCTTTCACCACTGTGGAATTTAGGATTTGATTGATAGATTCTGAGTGAGTTTACATTTGTGGTAGGGCATTGTTCTGGACATTGTGGAGAGTGGGTCTCAGAGTATTCTGGAGAACTGGTTTAATTATGGCAGATTGCTTCAGCATGTAAATGTCATTAAAGGATTTAATTTATCCACTATGATTGAAATTCAGTTTAGCTGGATAGAGGTTCTGGGTTTGAAAATTGTTTTGTTTTAGGAGGTTGAAGAAGTTTCAAGCCATCATTTTCTGGCTTTCAGCAGAGAAAGTTGGGAGCCAACCTCCTGGGAAGGAATGTCTACCAGCTGGAGGAACCACATATTAATCAAAGATCCAATGGAACCTGGCCCAAATTGTTTCCTGTTATGGCTGGTTCTTGAACCATATTAGAATGGAGACATGCCCTTTTGCTCATCTCAGACTTCTGGAATGCTATTCTGCTTTTAGGCTGATTTTAATCAAGGTATGCAATTATGATAAAAATCATGCCTTCAAGAATATGTATGTAAAAGCTGTACAAATAAGTTGAGGTTGCCTTGTCCTACTGATCCATCTATTTTCTGTGTCTTTTTTTTCTATTCCACACTGTTCTTCTCCCAGCTAATAACTTGCATGGATTGGTTCCTGTCAATTAGGAATCTCTACTTATGCTACCTAATTTCTTTAAAATTCAAGTAGGCTCTGAGACTTAAATAGTTCTCATTCACTCTCCCCTGTTTAGATGAAGGGATTGCAATTAATTGAAAAAGACTTTGCTTCCAAAGAATTAGAATATGTTGGAATAGATTTCCAAATAATTTAAACAGTATTGGAAGCTCCCATTCACCCACAGGAGAATGATGCCCTTCTTGAAGGGTTATTTCTCTGTAGTAAAATCACACAAAAGTTATAATAGTATCTAGACTAAATTTATTTAAAAGGCAAGAATAGAATTAGACAACTTACTGGGTATGATGCTAGTTACATTATTATTCCTTTTACAAATAAACAAATTCAACATAATTGTCAATTATATCTTCCCTAGCAAGTAGCTTTCACTTTCTTAGTTAGTCTCATTACTTATACCTATCAAACTGATAAAAGATTTCAGTTTTTAACACTTCACTTTCTTTATGGATTCTTCCTCAAATTATTAAAAGAAATCCCAAACATGGATGCCATTACCTTTTATACACATGCTACCCAAAAAGATAGGGCTAGATATACTGATGGCTCTAATTCAAAAAATGTTCAAAGTCTTTATAATTATACTCAAAAAAATAAGATGTGTGTTATTTTCACTTTACTCCAGTATTCTCACTATTGCATAAACATTGTCAATGACTCTCAATTTTCTTCCTTTTCCACAAAACATTTAAGAGAGAGGCGATACTAGTTCTACTGATGAAATTTGTTCTTTTTTTTCTCTTGATTCAAAACCTCCTTTGATGCAACCTTTATCCATTACACACCACATACATTAGAGCACACACTAATATACCAGGTCCAATGACTTCACTGAAGTCTCAAATAGAGCAAGCTTTTATGGCCACTATTCAATAAGCATCAAATTTCCATTCATATGCACGTAATAATGGAAAACTTCAACTCCAAAATTCAATTTCACAAAAATTCAATCTCAACACATTCTATACACTTGTCCATTCTGCTCAAAAATACAGTCCTCATCTTTCTCTGAAGGACTAATCCCAGAAGGGAAACGGTCAATCAAATATGGCAAATGGATGGAACTGTCATTCTTCCTTTTGGTCAATTAAAATAGGTTCACCACACTGTTGATACATATGCTCAATTCTCCTGGGCAACAGCTCTACCCAGAGAGAAAGCTCTTCATGTGATTCCACATTTCTTGGACAGCTTCAATATCAGGGGTCTACCACAACAACAATGTATAACAACCAACAATCCCCTTCTTTTTGTCTCTAATACCATGGGTGGTAGGTTCAAACCTGGCCCCATCAAAACTGCGACTAAAAAATAGCCGTGCATTGTGGTCAGCACCTGCAGTCCCTGCTCTTCAGCACTTTGAAGCCAAGAATCATCTATGCCCAGGAGTTGAAGTTTGCTGTGATCTCTGTGATGCCATGGCACTCTACCCAAGGCATTAAGTTCAGACTGTCTACAAAAAAAATAATAATAATAATAATAATATAATAATAATTAATTAATTAAAACAATGGAAAGGGACAGCCAGAACCATGCACTCCTCACCACTATGGACTTGTTGTACAGCCTAAAATCTTATATGCTTATTCCCCCCGCTTTTTTTTTATTCTAAAGAACTGCCTTAGCTGTATGTTTTTTTTCCTAGTTTGATACAAAATGAAGTTATTTTTTCCAAGTCTTGAAAGTACAAAGATGGTATATATATAGTCATGGAATGGAATGGGTAGATTGCTTTGTGAAGTATAAACATATTAAAAGTGTTATTCTTCCCAGACTTCAGCATCATATGTTCTTCCATTTGTGAATATCCTCTGCTACTTTCTTTCGTAGGGTTTCATAATTTTCTTTATAGAAGTCCTTCACTTCTTTTTATAGATAAATTTTTAGGTATTTCATTATCTCTGAAGCTGTAATGAAGGGAGTTGTGTCCTTAATTAGCCTATCATCTTAACAGTTATTGTTATATGCAAAGGCTACTGACAAGTGGACATTGCTTTTATATCCTGAGACATTACTATATTTTTTGATGCAGTAATGTGTTCTTTGGTTGAGTCTTTGGAGTTGTCTAAGTATAAGATCATATTGTCAGCCAGGAGGGAGAGTTTGTCTTCCTGTTCTCTCAATTGGATGCTCTTTATTTTCTTGTCTTACCTAATTGTATTGGCTAGGACATCCAGCATTATGTTGAAAAGCAATGGTGACACAGGACAACTTGGTCTGATTTCAGTTCTAGTGGAAACACTTTCAGCTTTACTCCATTCAGTAATACATTACCTGTGAATTTGTTATAGATAGCCTGGATCATATTAAGAAATGTGCCACCTATGCCTACAGTCTTCAGTGTTCTTAATTAGAAAAGGGTGTTGAATTTTATCAAGTGGTTTTTCTGCATCAATTGAGAGGATCATATGGTCTTAGTTTTTGCTTGTTTTGATAAAGTGACTTTATGGGCTTGCGGAAGTTAAACCAGCCTTAAATCCTTGGAATGAAACCTATGTGATCAAGATATATTCCTTTTTTGATGATAAGCTGTAATCTATTGCGAGGGATTTGGGTGAGGAATTTTTGCAACTATGAATGAATTTTTGTATTCATTAGAAAAATTAGTAGTCTGAACTTCCCCTTTTCAGTTGGTTCTTTTCTTGCTTTTGGTATCGGGGTGATGATTGCTTCATAGAACGTGTTGAGTAAACTTCCTCTGAACTTTTTTTAAATAAATGCTACAGTATGGGATAAGCTCTTCTTTAAAGATTCAGTAGAATTCTGATGTAAAGTCATCCAAACCAGGAGAGTTTTGATTGTTTCTTTTATCTCTGTGGTTAAAATTTGTCTGTTCAGGAGATCTATTTCAATTTTTGTGAGTGGAGAATGGTCTAGATTAGGGTCAATTTTCCTAAATGGAGAAATGTGTGGGTCCAGTTTCAGTCTTCTGCAGTTTACTGGCCAGTTGTCCCAGCACCATTTGTTAAATAGGGAATCTTAAACCCTATTTATATTTTTGGTGGGTTTATCAAAGATCAAATGACGATAAGTATCTGGGTTCATCTACTGGTCCTCAATTCTGTTCCATACATATACAGCTCTCTCTCTCTCTTTTTTTTTTTTTTTTTTGCCAGTACCATGATATTTTGATCATTATAGATTTATAGTACAGTTTGTAGTCTGGTAGCATGATTCTTCATGATTTATGCTCAGCATCTTTAATCATCAGAGAAATGAAATTTAAAGTGACTTTGAGATATCATGTAACTTCAGTAAGATTGGCTCAAATAACAAAACCCCAAAACTACAGAAGTTTGCATGGATGTGGAGAACAGGGAGTACATTTGTACCATTTGGGGTAGAATTATGGTTAATACTCTGAGATGTAAATATAGACCTGCTGTTTGATCCTGTATATCCTAATGTCCACAAATCAAACCGGCTGTTTGACCCTGTATATCCATGTGTACAAAAATCACTTTGTAACAAAGATATTTTCACCACATTGCTCATTTCCCTTCAATTCATAATAGCCAAGACAGGGTAGAAACCTAAGGGCCCAGTAAACCATAAATGAATTAATAAATTGTTTATGTATACTGTGGAATATTATGCAGCATTAAAAAAGATGGAGCCTTCATCTCTTTATGTGAAATGGATGGAGCTTGAACATAGTTTACTTAGTAAAGCATCTCAAGAATGGGAAAAAATATATATCCAATGTACTCAGTACTCTTATGAAACAAATTTACACTCACTCAAACTTTTGTATGAAGAATAGATCACAACTATGCACAAGAAGAAGGATGGAGGAAGAGGGATAGAAGTGGATGGTGGAATTTAGATGAAGGGAGGGTCAATGATGGGAACACACCATGGTGCATATTGCAAGGGTACAGATAGATCTTTTGTTTTCTTCATCAGCTCTCTTTAGTGTTAGTTCTATGGCTGTTATATATTTCCAGTTTATTGCAGAGGAAAAAACAAATTTGGATAGTGCTGTTTCCTTGTGGTGAAATATATTTTATTTTATTTTATTTTACTAACTCATATACACATAGAACATGAATACATCTGTTGTATTTTATTAATACACATGAATTGATAGACAATTGGTTTAAATGAAAATTTTTTCAACATAAAAAGTGCTACAATTAATCACTTGTTACAAGTGTCTTCTTAATAGAATGAAGGATTTTTTTCCTTTAGTAAATACCCAGTAGTTAAATAGTTATAGTTTTACTTTGTTTACAAATCTCCATCTTATATATCATAGTTTATACTTGTTTGCCTTCCCAAGAAGAGTAAATAAGCATTCATTACTTTTCAAAAACCACCAAAATATATTATTTATATACTTCTTTTGAGAATTTTCTCATATGTTTTAGCCTTCATCTATCTATCTTCTTTTGAAAACCTTTTGTTCATTTTTCTTAATGCTTTTTAATTAAGATATTTTATTTATTTTTGCTGATTTGCTGTAACTCATTGTATATTAGCTCTTTCTCAGATGTATACACATACAAAATGTGTATGTGTGTGTGTGTTTATACATTATGTATATATATATTTTTTTCTTCAGATTTTAATTATTATCTCTACTGCTTATTTACATAGCAGTGTGATTTTTTAATGTAATCATGTCACATAAATTTTTTGTTGTTGTTGCTGTGATTGCCCCTGGGACTTTGTTTATACATTTATTTGCATTGGCTGATATTTAGGAGTTTTTTATTTTTGTTGTTTTCTAATTTGAAGTTAATGTGAGTAGAAAAACAACTGAGTCACAATCTTTTCATTGGTGAGTTAGAGTCCCTCTGGCACTTGTGTCCTAAACCCAAGAGATGTGCCATATTTCCTTGGAATTTATCCATCAAGTGGGTACACGCCAATGCCCTCCATTCTTCCACACTCCCATGTTCCTTCTTTCACTTGATCCAGCCAGTGTTATTGAATTGTAGTTTTCTCTTATGTAATAATATGTTGTCTACTATTAGTGGATTCATGTTAATATTGAGTATATTTGCATGCTTGCATTTCCATTCATGTGATACTTTACTGAGAAGAATGTGTTTCAACTTTATCCAAGTTAATATGAAAGATATAAGGTCTCCATCTAGCTATGGCTGAATAGTATTCCATACCATACAAATATTACAAGTTGTTAATCCATTCCTGGATTGATGGGCAGTTAGGTTATTTTCAACTTTTGGTGATTATAAATGTAATGGCACTAAAGGATCTAGTTAAAATGTCCTTATGATAAGTTGATTTATGTTTTATTCTGTGTAGATGCTTAGCAATGTGATTGTTGGGTCAAACAGGATGTGTAATTTGAGTTCTTTGAGGATTCTCCATACTGCTTTCTAAAGAGACTGTGTTAGTTTGCATTCTCACTAACAGTGGCAACATTTTCCGTTTTTTCCACGTCTATATGTTAAAGAGTGCAATTCTCCACTAATGTACAGGTTGGCCAATTGGTTTAAATAGTAAAATCCATTCCTATGCACTCTTCCAGAAAAAGACCTAGCCTTGAAGGACAAAGACTAAGAGTTTAGGTATGAAGCACAATATTTCAAGCAAATGGATATCAGAAGAAAGGAGTTGGAATTCTATTTTTAGATCAAGGGAATTAAAAGACCCTAAAGTAAAGAAAGACAGAGATGCTTGCTTCATTCTGGTCAAGGAAACAATTTATTACGAGGACAATTCAATTCTAAATATATATGTACCCAACTTAAATGGTCCCAAATTTATGAAACAGACCTTGAATGTTATGAGTGATATGATATCCTCTAAAACCATTTTATCCAAAGAATTTTACTTAACTCTCACAGAACTGCACATATTTTCCAAACAGAAACTAAACAAAGATACACAAGACTTAAATATGACCCAAAAACAAATTGGTTGAAAGAGAGATAAAGCAGGAAATTGTCAAATTCCTTACATATCGCAATAAGGAAGCTGCAAGTTTTAAAAATCTGTGGGATACTGCAAAAGGAATTCTAAGTGGGAAATTTAAATACAGTAAATAATTACATTTGAAAAACAGAAAGAGACTATATCAAAAACCTAATGAATCATCTTAAGAAATGGAAATGGAGAGGGTGGAGCAAGATGGCAGCCAAGTAGCAGCTTCCTTGCAACTGGGCATGGTGAGACTGGGGATAGAGGAATTCAGGCATCTCTGGCAGGGGAGATCTGCCCAGAAACTTCCTTTTGTGACACAGGAAGACAGCATGAGACTTATGGACACACTGAGAAAGGCCAAAGCAGTGGAGATTGGGCAAGTGGTCGCGTATGTTCGTTTGCTCTAATCCTGTCGGAAGCCCTGGGTGGGGCAACAGTGGGACTGCAGGCTGGAAAGGCCTTGCC
>CAUYON010213656.1:0-23806 GCA_963573935.1 Arctocebus calabarensis
TTAGTGGGATCACACCTACGGTGCATCTTAGCAGGATACTGTTGAAACTTATTAAATGTAGAATATCAATGTCTTCATATAGTGATTAAGAAAATGCCATGAAGGCTATCTCTAACAGTACAATCAAAATATTTCTGATTGTATATGAAGTAAGCACATTGTGCCCCATCATTGCACCAATGTACACAATTATGATTAAAAAAAAAAAGAATGCTGAATTGAGGTTATTTTTAATGATAAACCTGACTCGTGTTTTAATTAGCTATGCCATGTTTTTATGTCCATAGGGATTTGGCAATGTCTGGAATAACGTTTTGTTATTTCTTTTCTCCAGTTCTAATTAGAATGTTCTCATCTTTCATTTTTCTGAGGGAATGTAGCACATAAACTTAAGGTTACAGGGTATTGATGTGTTTAGCTGTTATTCTCATATCCATATGGATAAATTGGGAGAAAAACAAGAGCTTTGCTGAACTTGGATTTTTTTTTAAGTTGCATTTTTTTAAATTATTTTTTTCTTCAGTCTGTTGGTCTGTTTTAAAACTATAGTTGACCCAAGCCTCTCTGCTCCACAGTTCCAATACTTCCTTCAAATCTTTCAGTTTATGGAGCATCCTTGACTATGAAACTGTGAGCTGAGATAGCTCCATAGAAGTTCTGTCTTGGTTCTGCTATATTTTCCCCAGAGATTATGGAGGGTGGGTAACCTGCAGCCTTAAGGTCACATGTTGCCCCCCAGGTACCTAAGTGCAGTCTGTTACTGAATCTATATATCACAGAACAAATCACTTTTGATAAAAGTAGAACAAATCTAAGGCCAAGACACTGTCCTTTGTTGTCTAAGGTTCAGCGTCTTGACGTCTGTTTTTTCGTATATGTTTAGGTATTTTTGGTCATTGTTGTTTGTTTTTTTAGGCTGAAGAAAAGTGATTTGTTCTCCAAAATTTTAATTCAGTCAAAAGGCCACACTCAAGGATCCAGAAGGCCACATATAGCCACAAGGCTGCAGGTTTATTACCCTTGAATGGATCAGGAAAATATTCAAATTGTGTCATTGCCGTAGTTTAAACCAGTGCATTAGATATCCAGTTAATATAGTTTCACCTAAAACAAATCAGCCCAAGGCTCTATTTTATTTTATTTTTTTTGTAGGGACAGAGTCTCACTTTTTCGCCCTTGGTAGAGTGCCGTGGCATCATGCAGCTCACAGCAACCTCCAACTCCTGGGCTTATGCGATTCTCTTAGGTGAGTCCTCCCGAGTAGCTGGGACTACAGGTGCCTGCCATGACCCCTGGCTATTTTTCTGTTTTGCAGTTCGGCTAAGGCCGGTTTGAACCTGCCACCTTCGGCATATAGGGCGGGTGCCCTACTCGATGAGCCACATGCACCGCCCTTGTTTTTTAATTCTTAATAGGAAAACCAGAACTTGATAACAGTGTATAGACTTGGAGTTGTGTCTAGCTTACTCACAAGTTTTCCCAAATGGCAAGCCAACTGGTTTATTTTGGGATTTGTAATGATGAATTCTTCCTATCATGCCTCTCTTCCATGGGATGGGACTGTGCTTAGGTTTTAATCAGTAGATGGTTGTTTTTGATGTTTTCAATTGATGCATACTAAAAGCAAAGCTGGAAAAAGCAAATCGCCCAAATGGAGATAACATGGCTGATGATATATTAGGATAAAAAAAAATGTTATCCCTTTAGAACAATTTTACCGGCCTCTTTTTGGAAAGAGTTTGCATTGTACCAACAATATTGATTCAATGAGGCATCAATGTTAAGTATGTATTACAGCAAGGAACATACTAGTGCTGGCTTTTATCTTCTTGGAAAGATAATAAACTTTAACTATTTTCCAGCCTCTGTTAAATTTCCAATTACAATAAACTAATAAAGGCAGGGTAAGGAACATGTAACCTCACTAATTCTGGAAGTCAGAATCTTGCCAGTCCAAATCACTATTTAGTGTACTGTCTGGATGTCCACTGTTGCCACCTCTATTCAGCAAAGTCCTGGAAGTCCTACCCAGAGCTGTCAGGCAAGAAGAGAAAGAAATTAAATGTGTCAAATCAGGAAAGAGGTCACACTACCTCTTCCCTCTTCCTCTGGATGGTGTTTTGTTTGTTCTTGATAAACTGAGAAAACGCATGGACTATAGTGGGTTTAAAATGAACATGTAAATTCAATTTGAAGAACTATCATGTACCATTTTATGAAAGTATTCTTATCTTTTGGTTTTTACACATACTCTATTTATAAAATAATAATGATCACATAGAAATTATTTTATTTTTATGCTCTTACCTTTTGGTATTTTCTTAATTTATTTTTAACAGCCTTATTGATGTAAATTGATACATAGGAAAAAGACACCATTTTGATTTTGACAAAGTCACATTTACCTGTGGTTCTTATTATTTGCTTTTAATGAATTACACTTTGGGCTTCTGTCTTGCACTCAGTCTCTCTTGCTCTCCCTTACCTTTCTACCTTCCATGATGGCATGATGGGGCAACAAGGGCCTTGGCAGATGCCAGCTCCTCCATCTCAAATACTCCAGACTCTAGAACTGAGAAATAAATTTCTATTGTTTGCAAATTTCCCAGTTATAATGTGGTATCTTATTATAGCAGCATGAGACAGGCCAAGCCACTGTGTTTTGTTGTCTGATGTCCAGTGTCTTGAGATCTGTTCTTTCATACATGCTAAGGTGTTTTGGGCCATTGTTGTCTATGTGCTTTTTTAGGCTGAAGCAAAACTCTAGCTCCTGCAACTCCACCTTGCCTGGAAGCAAAAGTTCCAAATTAGTTTTAATATAAAAATAATATTAAATTTCTGAAAACCACAACTCTAGAGTTTTACATGTGAAGTCACTGTGAATTAGTCAAGGATTAGCAGACCTTACATTGCTTTTCATTCTTATTCAGATTCCCCTCCAATCTCCCACACTTTAGTAAGATAACTTTGAGGTTTAGGCATTTATGGAAACTTACATTTTACATAAGAAATATTATTTACAAAATACTCTCCTTTTTGGTAACATCTTCAATAGGTATTTCACTCAAACTCCTTTATGAGATATTTATTTATATCACTTATTGCGAAACTTACTTTTGCACCCATTTTTTTATTTTTTATTTTTTTATTTTTGAGACAGTACCTCAAGCTATCGCCCTCTATAGAGTGCAGTAGCATCACAGCTCACAGCAAGCTCCAACTCCTGGGCTCAAGTGATTCTCCTGCTTCTGACTTCCAAGTAGTTGGGATTACAGGCACCTGCCTCAATGCCCGGCTATTTTTTGGTTGCAGCTGTCATTGTTGTCTGGCGGGCCGGGGCTGGATTTGAACCCACCAGCTCAGGTGTATGTGGCTGGCGTGTTAGCCACTTGAGCCACAGGTGCTGACTTTGTTTATCACATATTTATTGTGCAATAACTTTGAAACTATGTGCCTAACATTGTGCTGGGTGTTGGGTTTACACAGAAAGGAAAACCAGCAAAAACTTAATGTAGCTTATTATTCTAATAACTGAAAAAAAGGCAGTGTTTTCTCCTTCATGATAATGGATAGAATGTTATGCCATGTTACTATCTACCTGTATAGATATAGTCATATTTTTTGCTTTAGTTGCCTGAAAATCAGAAAGCAAATTAAAGTACTTGCTCCAACAGCCACAAGGAAGGCTAGCATATTTATTGCTTTCTTCTTTCCTTGACATTAATTATTAATGTGTTTATAAAATATCTATTAACTGAATATGTATCTTAATAGTTAGTTTCCTCAGATTGCTTTACTTTTTTTTTTTTTTAGGAAGATAAAAGTAAATAACATTCCTGTAGCTTAGGAGGGAAGAGTGTGGCACAAAAATAAAGCATATACATTAACACATATAATTTAAGACATTGGTGAGTATTATAAAACATCTGCTAAAAAATGCTATAAATAGAGAGAGACACAGAGAGAGAGAGAGAAGATCAGAGAAGTTTTCATGTTCAAGACAGCAATGGGGCACTAATTAATGATGTAAAGGCAGAGAGGTGCCTAAAGCACTCATAGAATAGGCATGGCCTTAAAACATATTTGTGATTCTAGATCCATTAATTAACAATTCTATATGTGCTGGCCAACTCTGTAACTTTGCTGAGCCTCATTTTGCACATTTTAAATTTTGAAAAATAATATCTAGCTTTTAGAAGTGAAAAGCTTTATTTTGTGAAAAGCAACAATGCTGTATTTAAACCATTTTGAATAGTATGCACCCTCTATACACCCAGTGTGTATGTGTTGTCAGAGTTGTGAACTAGTAAATTTAATCTTTACATGATTCTTGGGATTTCTCAGTGGTAGAGTAAATAGAAAAAAACAGGCTAGGGGGAAATTACAAAGCCTGGAAGAACTAATAATATGACACAATGGGTAATAATTAGAAAAGTAATAAGTAAATAGAGGCAACATTAGCTTGATGTTAAGAGTCTACTAAGTTTCAGGTACTTTGACTACAGCAGTCTAGGTTCAATCAGAAAAACACTATAATAAACTAAGCAGGGAAAGCTTAATATAAATAATTATCAAATATGGTAAAAGAGTAGCTGAGAGATGTAAGAAAACTGTATGGTACACTGGGGCTAACGGAGAGCAGCTAAGAAAGTACAAACTTGAACAAAGTCAGATCTTTTTGCAGAAGGTATAGTTCAGTCCATCTATTATCAGGTTCATTGATTTAGTCAGTCTGGTCTGAAGTTGTTGGGCAGGCAATAGGCAACACTCCAGAATGCCGGGGGTGGTGCAGATGATCAGAAATTGGTGTATGTGTGGTATGTGTGTATATAGGAAATTCGAGTGCTAACAGGGGCAAGGCTTTCATAGCATGTGGGAGTATCTGGGTGTCAGTAAGGCTAAGATGCCCCCAAATTGTGTCTCCTGCTTTCTATGTGTTATCAAAAGACTGAGGCTGCAAGGTGGCAGAGGAACTTAGTGTCTTAGGTCCATGGCTGGGGCAGGGCTCTACTGGATGTCCTTACGTCCACACCACTGAACTCACCTCACACTGGGAAACGTAGAAAGGCCTCTTTTTTCTGTTACATTCCTCAAACATAGTCTCCATGATCTTACCATCATGTTCCCTTCAAAGAGGAGACGCTTGATGAAACCGTGTCACTTATCACCAGGTGTGTACTGAAGACGTCCTGTGGCCTGGAGAGGCAGTAAATTGATAACTGATTCACTGCTCCATGGTGTTACAATGGTGAATAAGATAGGATTTTGGGTTAGGCTTTATAGTTAAGGAAGTCCTGAGGATGTTTTGGATGATTGCTCATCCATATAAGTGTTTCTTTTTTTAAAACTATTATGGGGAAAAAGTAAAGCAGATGAAAATAATATCAAAATAAAGAGAAATTTGATGGACGTGTTACTTAGTTCAATGTGAGCATTTCGCATTGTATATTGAAGCAGTACCCTGAACCCCATAAATGCATCAAAGTACAAAGTTATGATTCAATAAAAAACAATTAAAAAAAATAAAGAGGAATTTCTTAGTAGGTCAATTTCTTAATACTAGAAAGTTAGAATATTCTATTTTTCTTTTTACTAAATCATAGCTGTGTACATTAATGCAATTATGGGGCACACTGTATACAATTTGAAATCCTTTCATCAACTGGTTAACATAGCCTTCATTGCATTTTCTTAGTTATTGAAGTTAAAATGTTTTTAATTTTTTAAAAACTTAAACGGTTTGAAAAGTTTCCTTATTTTTTCTCTTTAGAAAACTTTATAAATCTAAGTAAAAAACATTTATAATTCTGGGAGAAAAAAAATTTGTTCTTCCCATACTAAATTTCTGTGGTGCCCCAAATAACCCTGATACAATTTTAACCCATGCAGGCCTATTTTCTCCTGGTGTGAATTTTGTCTTCTCTCCACCCCCACATCATAAATCTATAAATCTAGAACTATATTTTAATTTTCAGGTCACCTCTTATTTTAAAATGTAAAGTAAGAATGGTGCTTTCAAAATGTTAAGACATTTGTTTGTTTACCTGTATCTTCCGGGGATATAAATGTAAGGTTTTAAAACACTTCTAAGGAAGGTAGCTGTTCAAGGCTTATTAAACAAATCATCCATAGACAGAGACCTGCTTTACCATCAGACTTCAAGTCTGAACAAAGGCTTCGCTATTTTAGAATCCTTTACTCCATGTAAGTGGCAGGAATGGAAGCTGAGAGAAGCACCACGGGGGATCAGGAGCTGCTCCACATGGAGAGGGGTTTCCAGAAGGCTGGCTGGAGGCGAGTGATTTTGTTATAAATGTGTGGACATGTTTGGGAACTTGCTGGAGAGGGATTGATTTTTATTTGGGGCACAGAGCTTAAATCCTGAAGAATGAGTCCTTTTCTCTGGCATGGGTTCTGAGTGATTTACAAATATCAGGCATATCATTATGTCACCACTGAACAAGGGCATCTTTTTTGGCCATGGTTCACCTCTCTGTGCTCTCAGGACACAGCTACAATGGAGAGAAGCTGGGTGTTACTGTTTCCTGCTCAAAACGCTGCAGCTGATCAAGGAAGTTGTGGGCTTATGCCCCTGCAAACTCCAGATTCAAATTTGATTAAGTCTTGATGCAATATATGTGCAACTAAAAATAATGCGGGAGTAACCATGATCTACAGAGGCGTCCAGTTCTGACCCTTCCAATTCAGTAAAAGAGTCAACGGGGACAGAGGATTTTTAGGACTCTGCACCGTGAGAACCGGAGTGGGGGAGGAGCACGCTGGCACAGGGAACTCTTCTGACTGCTGGTAGTTTCTTTCTTGAGGAAAAGTTTGTAAATCCTCATTTTCTCAAAGAGCAAAACTATAGTTTTCTGAGAGAAATTCTGCTTAGACCCTTGCTCAAAAGTTCTTTTTTAGCTTTTATCTCGTGTCTTTTGTCCTGCTGATGTTCAGCCCACAGGTCACTGTACTATAACGACCATAGTGTAATTGTCTGCATTTCTCCCAGCCAGTCACAGGCCCTCGGCACATACTCCCCACCCCCCCCACCCCCCGATTCCTGCATATTCCAAACATCAGGGCAGCTCTATATTGGTCCTAGGTTCAAGGGAATAAGTAGCAATAAATGACAATTTTTTTTTCTCCTCACAAGCCCATTATCAAGGCATAAGTTGCTCTGGCCCATCACTTCAAAACTCAGAAGAAAAAAAACCCTCTCCTTTTTGAAAGAAAAAAGGAACAGATAGATAATAGACATGTAGGTAAAAGAAAATTCCTAACCTCAGGCTTCTGAGATCTGACCTCCTCTTTAACCGTTGCTTTCATAACTGGTTACATTGTTAGAGTCATCTCTCCTTAAATATGAATCCCAGTTCAAGGATATGTTGCTCTGTGTCTAGCAGAGCCCCTAGGACAGAGCAGACACAGAATGAACTCAAAAGCACACTTGGTGCTAATGTTCATCAAAATACAGCTATTTGTTCTAAAGTTTTGCCTGAGATTACAGAGAAACAGGAGATGCCTAATAGTTCCAAAAAGTAGAGTTGATGGTTCAGTCCCCAACGGCCGGGTGAACTATTTCCAGTCCTCGTATTGCTATGAAGTCTAAGATAAATGTCAGATCCATCCTTAACTCTGATATTTGGACAGCACTGTGGTGTGTGCCAAGAGAGCCTTCCTTTGCAGTCCTGAAGATGGAAAGCTGGAGGCCTGCTGAGACACCGAAAGCGCTAAGGGTGATGACTCTTAGTAGCCTCAGTCAATATTTGAATTAAATTCTCTGTGGGGAACACTCCTTTCCCTTTTTAACACATTATTTTATATACATATATGACTTATGTTCAGAAAGTTTCTGCCTGTCTATCAAAAGTCACACGCAGATTCGCAAGTAGTGCTTGTTTAGCATTTTCCTGTCAGGTAAAGCAGAATGGAAAAGTGCCTTTTCTTATGGAAGAATTTGCGAATGTAAATAAAAAAACTGATTAAAGTTTGGGAATGATTGCATGAAAAACTATTTTTTAAAAGTTTTAAGGACTGAGTACAAGGATATAGTCTAAAAATAACATCCGAATGATCTCCAGTCATAGTTTGCAACTCTAGCTCCAGTGGGGTGTGGTGTCAGCTGACTCTCCGAAGGCGCCATTAGTCAGCGTTGTCGTGAAGTCTACGGTTCTTTCTTCACACCTTTACGTGACAGATCTCTCAGCAATGACTTCCCCCATATGTCTGGGAATATGTTCATGTTTCTTCCCTCCTAAAATTGTATGTTAACATTTCATTCCTCTCTCTAATATTGGTCTGTCTTCCTTCTGCCTGTATGCATTGTCTTCACCTGTCACAGTCATTTCATTCAAAAGGGCTTCCTATAAATATTTTGATGTTTTATTTGATGCATATACAAGAATGCAGGAGACATATGAGCAAGTTACAAATTCATCACCTATGCAACAAGTAAGACATTACCAATATCATTGGATTTCATGAAGAGTTTCTCCCAATTTCTTTTTTTGGTTTTTTTTTTCTGAAAGGTGACCTTCATCCGCATTCTATGTTTGCTATAGTTTGGAATTTTTTGTTATATACATACTTATTTACATTCATGCATATATATTATACACACATATGTGTGTATGATGTACTTAATTTTATTTTTTAGCTTTATGAAAAGATTATACCGTATATAATCTTCTGAGATTTGCTTATGCACCCAAGGTTCATCTACGATGTCGCATGTGGCTACTGTTACCCAACCTGGCTGCTGAGTATAACAAGTCACATTCTTCCATCAATGGACATTAGAGTTATTTGTGTCTTTTTCCTCTATAATAAACACCACTAGTATGCAAATTTCTAAATATAGAAATTTTATCTGTGGTATGTTTCTAGAAATGAAATTTCTGTGCTGTTATTCACTCTTCAGCTTACCACTATACTTTTACCCAAACCATTCTTTGCCAAAGTTGCTAGTGAGTTTTTAATTGCTCTATGTATTATAATTTTTTTCCACATCTCATCTTATTGATAGTCTTGACCCCTTTTCTCCATTTGGTACTATCTTTATTCTCAATTTGGACAGCATTTGGTCTGGGTTTTCCTCCAGCCTCTCTTTTCTGTTTTATCCCAGAGATCTTAGAAGGGTCCTCATAACGTACCTTCTGGTTAGTGGTTGGCATCTATTCTGGTTCTTTACTGTATAATAAGTTACTTTGAGAGCTGAATGGATTCGAATGCCTTTACATCTCTTTGTGCCCATGTGCAATGTCTCCATGTAATGAGAACTTTGGTACCCACTTGATATTTTGAAATATAATAAATAAAGAAAGCCATCAGATTACGTACATTAAATATGTACAGTTCTTTGTATGGCAATTATACCTTAGTAAAGCTACTTAAAAAGAAAAAAAGAAACTGAATGGGTATACTGAGAGATAATCATTGTTTCGTGGGTCAAAAACTCTGATAGTGTTTAAGTCAGGGCTTTTGGGGTGCCCATCACCTGAATGTGTTGATTTTATCTAACAAGTAGGTTTTTACCCCTCCCCTCTAACAAAAACAATATTTTGAAATAAAGAAATATCCTTGGTTGGGAAATTGTTCTGCTACTCATTGACTGGGATCTCTGGCTGGTAACCAATTGGTGGTTGATTGGGTCTTAAAGATCCCAGGGTTTTTATTCAGATATCTGACACCTTAGTGGGAAAGATGAAAAGTTGCTTCAAGTCAGATGCATGGTTCACACCTGTTATTCTAGCACTCTTGGAGGCCAAGGAGGCAGGACTGCTTGAGGTCAAAAGTCTGAGACCAACTTGAGAAAGAGCAAGACTCTGTCTCTACCAAACATTAGATAAAAGCTAGCTTGGGTTTGTGGTGTGTGCCTGCAGTTCCAGTTACTCAGGAGGCTAAGCCAGGAAGATTGCTTGAGCCCAGGAGGTTGAGGTTGCTGTGAGCTACAATAATTCTACTGCCTTCTAGCCTGGTGACAGAGTGAGACTCTTTCTCAAGGAAAAAACAAAAAAAGGCTGTCTCAGCTGCCCTTCTCCTTCAGAACCTCTTCATGTATCTCCCCAGCCGAAGAATGAATTTTTCACATGGTGGTTCAGCAATTAGAGAGACAAAGGTACAACCAGCCCATCCTCTTAAAGACGGGGCTAGAAACTAGCCTAGTATTCTTCTGCTGCACCTCATTGGTCAAAATTATCTAACAGTAGAATGTATTTCCTCAGTGTTTAAATTTCCTTTAATATACTTATTTACCAATTTCTTTCTCAGAGATAATAGCTGTTTGAATACTTATCCCAATTTTAATTGGATATGTTTTTAAAAATAATTTGTCAGCTATCCTTGTCTATTGGAACACGAATCCTTTGCCTATTATAGGTTTTACAAGTATTATCTTCCTTCTTATAAAAGCTTTCATTTGCTTTATCAGATATTTTGACATAGATAATGTAAAAAAAGTTAGTATAGTCAAATTTGTTCATTTTCTTTCTTTATAGCTTTTGAGTTCCCTGTCTTGTTTAGAAAGAATTGTCTTAAGATTTGTGGCAATACAGTTTGATAATAGCAGTACAAAATAAACACACCTTCTGTAATGTTCTTTAAAGTAAATAAAATAATCATAAACATGTCACCATATTGAATTCAGTTTAGAATAGCTCTATTACAATGATATGTGAGCATTAAGTTGGAGAATTGATTAGCACAACAAGCTGAAGCCTTTACATGAACCAAGCTTTGAAAGGGAAGTTGTTATCTCATGGGACTTTAAGCCAGACAACTTTTGGCAATCATGTGTCTTTTTCCTTGGGTTTAGGTGATGTGTACTCAGGAGGAAATGTCTCTTTCCTCTCTTCTCAGTTTATTTATCATGGGTAGTTCCTGTGAACAGCAGTATCTGTGTATAAAGATCCAATCAAAGGCCACTACCATAATACTACAGTAGGTATGGATATTGTTGATCTCACCTCTACTGAAATCTACTCCCTTCCCACATGGCTCTGGTCAGTAGCCATTGCCTTCTCTTTGTCCCACTGCAGAGCTTATACGTTGGGCTGGAATCAGTCTTATTTGCCTCTAGGCTGCAGCCGTGTAGGTAGACACTGCTGGCAGGTCAAGCCTTTGGCTTCCTTTGTATTTACTCTGATCCAGGGAATATTTTTCAAGGAAGCTCATAAAGTAACTGAGAAATGCCCAGGTTAGGGTTTTGACAAAACCAGGCGACTTCTCAAGTATCTCAAATAGAAACTAATCTGGGGAAGTGAAACTTGGGTGATTTCTTTTCCAAAATTCTCTTCTTGGTCATGACCCAATGAACATCTTTACTGACCACCTCCTCCTTATAACTACTGTCCCAGGCTTGGACATAATTCAAAATATACTTTTGTTCTTTCTTCCTCAGTGTTCCACTAAGGCCAGCCATAGGGAACCATCATGGTGGGGTGGCTGGACTTAAGTCAACCCTGGGACCAAATCTCAGATCTACTATTCACAAATTCAGGTCACCAAGCCTATTTTAATGCTTGGGAAATATTATTAATAACACAAATCTTATCTTGCAAAGTTGTCATCAAGATTACTGATAATGGATGAAAATCATCCAGAATAGTATTTGGCCTACTGTCAAGTGCCCAAGAAGATAGTAAATGTAATGTACTATATTTGTTTAGGATCTCTTAATATAGAGTGGCCTGGCTAGAAGAGACTTCCAGGGTATACCAGTGCAATTCCAGGGCTCCTAGAAAAGCAGTGTGTGGAATAAGTTTCAAATTGTTTCAGGGCTACATTAACTTTTACCATTTTACATCTCATATTCTTCTCATTGGTCTGTATCTTCAGTTAATGAAGATAAATTTTTTACTTTTCCACTAAAGAACTTAGGCATTTACTTCAATCTAGAAATAAAAGAAAAAAGAGTGTCTTAGATTTTTATAAGCTCACCTGTGACTTTAATCCTATGTTTATGAATGGGATTTTAGAAGGAAAAGAAATAATGTCTTAAATTTTGGATTATAAATCTAGGCTCTTAGTTCTCAATCCTAAAATTCGTTAGATATTCTCAAATTTTAAATCATAATATTTTGCCAAAACTAGGAGTAAGCCAAATGTGAAAAGGTAAAATAAGGCATGAAGACATAACTTATTTAAATGTACATGGAGGGTGCCAAAAGATGTATACACATCTTAAGAAAGGAAAAGAAAAGAAAAGGAAAAAACCATAAAATTTATAGTAATATATACTGATAATAAAGGATGAATGCAAATCAATTGAGCACCTCTTGTAATTGCAGAAGTCAAATATGTCTTTAGTATTTCAATTTAATACACCCTTTCCTTTCTTAGTGTTTACTTTTGCCTTTGGCATTCTTTGTATTTTATGACTTATTTACTTGAAAGAAACTTATGTCTTTTTGTCCAAGATCAATTGACAAATTTAATACCTATAGAAAGTTCAGAAATCAAACAAGGAATATATTTTTTTCCAAACTTCAGGAAGGTTATAGGGTTTATTGAAACAAAATTCCTGGACTCCACCCTTATAGTTTCCGATATAGTAGGTCTGGATTGAGTTTCAAAAATATTCATATATAACACATTTCCAGATGATGCTAGATACTACTGGTTTGGTAATCACTGATAAACGCAGCTTTTATGATTTAAGGCAACAAGTATGATTGTAATGTATTTGACTTTCCTAAACACTTCAAACATCTGATGAGGCAGCCAAACTAGATACATAAGCAAGATCATCTTTTTTTGAGACAGAGTCTCACTCTGTTATCCAGGCTACAATGCGGTGGCATCAGCCTTCCTCAGAGCCCCTTCAAACTTCTGGGTTCAGAAGTTTTAAGTTCATTATCCTCCTGCCTCAGCTTCCCTGAGCTGGAACTACAGGCACCTGTCACAACCCCCAGATAGTTTTTTTTATTTTTAGTAGAGATTGGATAGAATACTCTTGTATTCTTTTCATCACTTCTCTGAGTCCTCACCAGAAGCCTAATATCCTTATCTCTATTCTTCTCAAAAAATTCCTCTTGAATGCTGTGTCAGAGATATTGTGGCAGTTTCCTATTATCCTTACACTTTGACCCCTACAAGGCTGATCATTTTATTTTAATTGCTTGATCCTTAACTGTGATTAATATTACCAGCTGTGCCTTCTCCTGGGCTTTTTGTGGACAGAGATAAGCCCATATGAGCACTAATTAGGGATACTGAGATTGATTGTATTATCTCTCCAACATAGTTTCTGCCATCGCAATGACCGGTTGTTGCATATAAATATCCCATTACACAGATGGGGTAGAGAGAGAGGACAAATGAGGATGGCCTGCTCCACTGTCTGTTGCTACAGGATGCAAATTTCTGTATTAAATGATCTAAATCTATCACGCTCAACAGGGGACATGACCTGGAACTGATCTGTCTCACTGTACATTTTTTAGCATTTATGCCTAGTTGATGCCGTAATTTTCTCTTGGTGTTGTATGAATGTTATATTTTCTTATTAGTTCTTAACTTGCTTAGAGATGGCACCACAATGTTTTGGAAGTCGGGGGCTCCCAAACTATAAAGTGGTTTAATGTTTTAATGCTGAGGGTATTTAAATAGATTAATATGGAATTACATGTAGAAATAGTCTCTCATGAGTCTAAATTATTTGTTTTTTGTTACAATTTTTGACATTCTCATTTCTAGGTTTATTTTTATATTTCCCTACTTCTATTTCCATCAGTTTATTTTGTTCTTATTCCTTTTTTTTTTTGAGACAGAGCCTCAAGCTGTTGCCCTGGGTAGAGTGCTGTGGCATCACCGCTCAGAGCAACCTCTAACTCCTGGGCTCAAGTGATTCTCCTGCCTCTGCCTCCCAAGTAGCTAGGACTATAGCTGTCCGCCATAATGCCCGGCTATTTTTTGGCTGGCTATTTTTGGTTGCAGCTATCATTGTTGTTTGGCAGGCCTGGGCTGGATTCGAACCTGCCAGCTTAGCAGTATGTGGCTGGCGCCTTAGCCACTTGAGCCACAGGTGCCGAGCCTATTTTGTTATTATTCTAACTTTAATGTAGCAATTAATTGAAATATTCTTATCTGGTTGGTAAGTTATATGTTGAAGGCAGGCATGTAAGGTTTTCCTTACATATATTAAAAGGTTTTGGGTTCTCGCCTTTTCCTATTGTTGTCAAAAGATATTATCTTGTTTTTGTTCACTTGAAATTTACTGAGGTTTTCCTTGTAGTTTAACAAATTATAAAATAAACGCCCCACATGCAATTGAAAAAACAAACATACATCTTCTTATAGCTTTCATATTTTGATATTTTCTGTTATTTCTATAAATGTATATTTATTTATACAATAATAATATAAATATATTATTTATATAATATATTTCTGTTTAAACTTAACCAAAATTAACATTCCCACTGCAGTTATTCCTCTCCTCTAATATGGCACATTTCACTTTATACCTTTGAAAACTAGTCTTTTATTAAATATACTCCAGTGCATATTTCCTAAGAACAAGAACGTTTTCTTGGATATGTTTTTATAATTATTGAAATTATCCCATTGTTCAGCCATTGACCCAATGACAGGGTCTTGGCATGAGGAATGAAGAAGGTTGACACAGAGTCTGTGCCGGAGGACTGAGGCGTGCCTGAGATTAGCACTGATTAGGGAGAATGTAGAGGAGAGCAGATAGAACATCTCCACATTTCTTTTTGCAAAACAGCACACCCTGAGCACAACCTCTGCTTCCAGCATCAAGAAACCTTGGAGATCTAGAGAATCTTTACCATAAACCTTGGGCCTGGAACTGCCACCCTCACACATACATTCTCCCGTGGAGGCCAGTTTTCTGATCTTCTGCACGGACACAACTCACATGTCTTTTTCGTGATTCTCCAGGTCTCTCAAACGGGAAGTGAGTCTTATGGTAAAGACCAGGGCTCAGTTTCCCTTACAGAATTTCTCTTCTAATTTTCTAACATCTATATGCTTTGGGCAATTGGAATGACTTTTTTATTGTTGCCAATAATAGTCCTCTCCTTAAAGTTGTGATTCCTTTGTTTCCTAGAGTAACTGAAATGAGGCAAGCAAGAAAGAGGCCAGCAAATCTTAGGAAATGTTAGTATCTTGTGACACTGTGGAAAGTGGTTTGGTTCAGTATAGAAGATAATTTGAGGAACACAATTTTCATAGCTATTTAACATGAAAGCTTAAGACAGCATAAACTTTAAATGTTTAAAAGGCAAAATAATCAATCATATTAATTCTGTCGGTAATTTAATTTGCACAATTGATTCAGAAAAACCTTATGTAAAGTAGGAAGACAATACATGAAGTATTTCCAGAAATTATCCAGCCATTGTTACTATTTTTCATATGTAGTATTACATGGATGGATACTGTCTAGATAGACCTGGTAGATGTTCCAATAAAATGAAACCAGATTTGAGTGCAACACCTGTTACCTACTTGCTGATAATCTTGGAGATTTTATTTTCTATCTCTAAGGTTCAATTCCTCATTTGTATAATGGCCATAGTAATAGAACCAAACTCATAGTACTGGTGTATAGATTAAGTAATGCAATGTATATGAAGTGCCTATAGCAATGCCTGGCACATGGTGAGGGTTCCATAAATATTAACTCTCGTGGCCACTTTTATTATTGACAATGAAATAAAATTTAAAAGTAGTCCACTTATTTGCTTAGTTCTCTTCTATTCCTTCATTTAGTAAGCAAATGATTGTTGAGCTCCTTTGTTCCTCAGTATTAGAGACATCAGTGAAAAAAACAGATGTGATTCACATCCTCACAGCATTCCCAGCTCAGCATTGAGGACAAATAATTGTTTGAATTGTCCTTCCTTTGTTGAATTTAAGTTTTCTCAAAGGAAATTATAACAAAATTTAGAAAAGTGCCCAAGACATGGATATATGATAATCATCACACCAATCCTCCTACAAATAACCTTCCAAATCAAGAAATAGCTAATTTCCCCAATCAGCAGGAAGCTCTCACTCCAGACTGTAGAAAGCATGCTGGCTTTTTTGTTTGTATTATCACTTATATGCATGTTCTGAAATAATGTTTATTTATTTATTTATTTATTTTTGCAGTTTTTGGCAGGGACTGGGCTTGAACCCGCCACCTCTGGCATATGGGGCCGGCGCCCTACTCCTTTGAGCCACAGGTGACTCCCAATAATGTTTATTTTTGTTTGCTTTTGATTTTTATCTAAATGGAACCCTACTCTGTGTACTCTACTTTGTCTTGTTCTCTGTGTCTCCATCTATAATCCTTTTGCCCTCTGAAGCATCATGTCTGAGAGAGTCACCTGTATGGTTGCTTCTTGTTCTGATTTTTCTTCTTGATGGACGTTTGAATTTCTCATTGTTGGTTACGATAACTATGCTGCTCTAAACTTTCTGGTACATGTGCATATCTTGGGCACATTTATGATTACATTCCTTTGACCATATCTAGAAGTGGAACTGTTGGGTCATATGGTAAATGTATGTTCATATTTAGCAGAGCATGGCAAACCCTTTTTTGAAGTAACTGTAACAATATATACACATTTTAGGGGTTTATCTTTTTTTTATGAAAAATATTGGCTTAGAATTGAAACTCAACATTGCTTCTCAGCCTTTCGGCTAAGATCAGGGGTAGAATTGAAATCTACTGAACAAATCACTCAGGCAAGCAAGTGGGACCTTTTGTAATTTGTGTTTATACTTTCCTGCTCATAGCACTTTCTCTTTTATTTATTGTAACCTAGAGACACAATCTGAAGAAAGAAAATATACAGAAATTGAGACAAAGAAAGGTTCATCAAAGAGAATGAAAGAATTAAATTATCACAAATATAACCACAGTATCATATTGCCAAAGTCGTAATGAAAACTAAATACACAAGTGTGTTAAAAACAGGATTGATTTTGCTATTGTAATTTATTTATCAGAGACTGATCTTTTTTTTAAAAAAATTTCAGATTAATTTTAGGGAACAAACGATTACGTTACATTGTGTTTCTAAGGTCAAGTTCAAGTGGTAGTTGAGGCAGTTGAGCCCTTCATCGTGGGGGTGTGCTGCATACCCTCAGAATGTGTCCATCAGGTGAGAGTTTACCAATCCCCACCCTCTCCTTGCCCTTTTCCCTCTTCCTCTACTTGAATATACTTTTGTTATTCTCTTGTATGGTCATGTAGTTGTTTTCCTATTAGTTTCATGTTAGTGTTAAAAACATTGGATTCCGTTCTTAATGGTACTTTACTAAAGTACCTGTTCTTGTGGTATTTTACTAAAAACAATGTGTTTCAACTCCATCCAGATAAACACAAAAGATGTAAAGTGGCCATCGTTTTTTATAGATGAATAGTATTCCATGGTACACATATACCACACATATACCACATATATGGGAAGGGCACTTGGTTGGTGGGAAGGGCACTTGGTTGCTTCCACAACTTGGCAATTGTGTATTGAGCTGCAATAAACATTTTAATGAAAATGTCCTTGTGATGAAATGGTTTATTTTCTTCTGGGTATATTCCTAGTAATGGAATTCCCTGAACAAATGGAATGTCTACATTTAGCTCTTTGAGGATTCTCCATACTTCTTTCTATAAAGACTACGTTACTTTGTATTCCCACCAACAATGTAAAAGTGTTCCCTTCTCTCTGCATCTATGCCAACATTTGCTGCTTTGAGATTTTGTGATGTGGGTTTTCTCTTGGGGTGAGGTTATATTTTAGGGTGGTTTTGATTTGTATTTCTATGAGAGAATGATCTTCATTATCTAATAATACTCAAGATATCTTTTAAGTCAGTAGATTTGTAGTTTTGATTTAGGAACTCGGGATACATAGAAGCAAAATGATTGTGTATATGTGTACATGTGTGTGCATGTGTATTTAAGGGGCACAGCATGCATAATGGAGTGTGTGTAGTCAGCTTTTATTTCAAAGATTCTTTTTCTTTTTTTTTCCCTTAAAGACAGGGCTCTGTCACCCAGGAGCAATGGCACCATCATAGCTCGCTGTAGCCTCAACTCATGAGCTCAGGCAGTCCTCCCACCTCAGGCTCCTGAATAGTTAGGAATACAGGAATGAACCATCATACTCAGCTAATTTTTAAAATTTCTTTATAGAGGTGATATCTCACAATGTTGTCCTGGCTGGTCTCCAACTCTTGGGCTCAGGCCTGGGACTGCCAAAGCGCCGGGATTGCAGGTGTGGGTCACCATGGCTATCCCAAAGATACTTGTAGATGTCCCTTTGGGTAATAATAACAGAAGTAACCTAAAAATGAAGATGGTTTTTCTTACAATGGGACTAGGAATGTAATCTATGTATCTAAGAATTTAAACGGTTCCTGCTATCATAATTAAATATTCAGCAATGGGAAATGAATTTTCAAGGCTCCAAAAAGTGGCACAAAATATATTGCTTCTTCTATTTTCCATAAAATGGTAAAAACAGATACAATTTTGCCTTTATACTTAAATATTATAGCAATGTAGCTCCATGCTTGTAGTTTTTATCAGATTCCAGCAGATGGCAGATTTATTTTCTTTATCATTAAGATTGTTGCATTCTCGTTCGCTAACGTTGAACAACAGGGTATGAAAAAATCTTAGATTTATCATAGAATGCTTTGTTGACAAATTATAGCCTTCAGTTTATAAAATTCACTCACAAAGGTTACTATAAACAGGTACTTGGCATACCGTGATTAGTTTCTGCTTGGTATATTGAAACAGGTCAAGTACATACCTATAAGATATTTGCAGAGCTATGTGGGTAACCACGAAAGTTTTGAGAAAGACAATGTTGTGGTCTATTATTTCATGCCCAAGAAACACAATTCACAGTGCCTTTTCTGATTCATCTTGCAGGTTTCAACTTACTCAGCTGATCCGTGTTGCTGGGAGGGCTGCATTTGTTTCCATCTGCGTGGATTTTACATGGTTTGATTTTTGTGTACCTCAGAACTTTCATAATAACCCACCTATCATTGGTGGAGGTGCTCTTGGGGGCTAGGTGAAGTTGGGAGGGAATTTTTTTGTAACCGTGTAATGCAGTAAATTATGTTTCCAGGCAAGAGAAAAAAATGAAATTGAAATCAATTAGAACAGTGAAAGTCAAAGGCTGAGAAAATGTAAGCTGATGACTAACCTATGAACAGTGAGACAGACTGTCAACAATAAAAAACATTGAGGTCTGAAGCCCAAGTGAGATCAAAGCTGGTGTCAAGATAGTTTAAGACCTGAGTCTATGCACATTGTATTAATTTTCTAGGGCTGCTGTAATCAATCATCAAAAACATAGTTCTTGTAGTCCTAGATGTGAGAAGTTAAAAATGAGTCTTACTGGCCTAAAATCATGGCCTTAGCAGAACTGTGTTCCTTTCTGCAGGCTCTAAGAGGGAATCCATTTTTTTTATTTTTATTTTTTTTGAGACAGTCTCACTGTGTTGCCTGGGAGAGTGGGGTGGCATTACAGCTCACAGCAACCTCAAACTCTTGGGCTAAAGTGATTCTCTTGCCTCAGACTCCCAAGTAGCTGGGACTACAGACACAATGTTTGGCAATTTTTTGGTTGCAGTTATCATTGTTTTTAGCTGGCCCTGGTCGGGCTTGGCCGGCGTACATGGCCGGCGCCCTACTTACTGAGCTACAGGCACCGAGCCCATTTATTTATTTTATTTTATTTTTGTATTTTTCCTAGTATCTAGGTGTTACATTCATGGCTTGGACCATTCAAAGTTAGAAATGATTTGCTGAATCTTTCTCACGTTGCATCACTCTCACTCCTGCCTCCTTCCTTCCTCTACTTGAAAGGACCGTTGTTATTACATTTCACTGACCCGGATAACTGAGGATAATCTCCCCATTTCTTAATTCCTCACCTGCAATTTTAATTCCTATTTGTCACATACGGAAACATATCCACAGGTTCTGGGGGATCAGGACATGGCCATCTGTGGGACTATTTCTCTATCCACCATAGACAATGGGTATGTTCCTCACTTATTTGGCTGGCTGGAATATTTATTTAAAATAAAAGTAAACCGGGATGAACCAAAGAAACATGCAATCGTATGATGACATCAGGTTTATATAACCTTCAAGCTAATTCTCTGCACAGTGATAGAAACTAGAGGTGAAGAAGGACTGGTTGGGGCCACTGTGCAAGCTGTTTAAGTGGCAGGCACAAAGTTTTGTCTAATTTTCTTTCATTGTTTTCTAATATTTCTTTATCCTCTGCCATACGTTTCCCTTAAAGCAAAACAGTTTAGGAATCATGGCCTTGCCTAAAATTTACTTCCTGATATCATTTACATTTTACTTAATTACTTCCCTTAATTATTTTATTAATTCAATTAACATTTACCTAATATTTATTTAAGTGTTCAAATTATATAAGCAAGAGGCTCTTTGCCATTTTTGGTGTTGATACAGACTCTAGTCTGATTTTACAGGAACATTCTTTCAAATCACTATGACGTTCTTAAAATTTCATAGCTAAGAAATTTTATCAAATAATCATCCTGTAAATTAATAGACAATCAAGCCAGAGTTAGTTCCTGGAGCATGAACATCCTCCATTTTAGTGGTTCTCAGACTCACTTTCACATTAGAATTTTTTTGTTTTTCAAAACTATGATACATGGAGTCTATCCTACACAAGTTAAAATATCTGGGGATGGAATCTGAGTATTAGCATTATATGAAGCCTCCTCAAGTGTTTTTAAATAAATTTCTAATTATCATGGGTACATGCTAGTTATATATATATTTATATTTCACATGATGTTTTGATAACACTGCAAAGTATATATCCAAAAAAATAAAAAGAAAGAAAATCAGTATATTGAAAAGATACTGAAAGTCCTATGTTCACTGGAGCACAATTCCCCGAGTGATTTGAATGTGCAGACATAGTTAAGTACTATGCTGTGAGGCTTATCCCCCCCCACCCCACTTTCGTTCCTGTCATTTCTGTGTTTTTTTTCTCCCAAGTCTGCTCTTGGCCGAAAGATTCCCTTTCCAAGTAGTAGATGAAGTTAATTGGAAGCCTCTGTTTTTATTGAAGCTGTCAGGCTCTATTTCCTGTGAAAAACCAAACTGCCTTGTTCCTGACAGCAACTGCCTTACCTGTTTCTCTGAATCAACAGATAAATTAAGGTACAAACATATTCAAAGAGACAACAACAGGTTTCCTCTACAGGCATAAAATTGTTTGGTTTTAAGTTACTGTAGAGTTTTATATTTCCTGATGATAATGTTTTTAACAAAGAGATGTTGAGGAATGATTACCATGAACCACCTGCAAGTTTGTCATTTGAAATCAAAAGTGTGTGTGTGCAACGCGATCATTTGCATTCATCTCTTCATCATTTGAAACTACTTGGAGCTGACTTCATAACAGCTTCCTATTATGGACAATATTTGGACATGAGTAATGGCCAAAGCACCATGAGGTGTCACAAAAATTAAGTGCCTCCTGTGTTGTGGCAGCTTTGAATGCTATTTTACTTACAGAGTTTTATGATCCTCAAATACTATACAGAAGCAATATAGTATATTTTAACAGACAATTTTGAATGACTATAACATCCTATTACATACTTGGAGGAGAAAAAATTTATCTATCTTATGTTTCTGTAGCCAAGAAGGTAATTTTGGCTTTTCATGCCAGTGGATTTTTCTCTGTCCCTCTTTGTGTGGTAATAGATTTGGTTAATTATTCAAAAATCTGTATTTTGAATATGTTATTATGTGATCATTAAACATTATTTATGAATCTTCCTGCATTAAAGCTTATTGAATTTCCTGCTAATTAAGTTTGTCTCAACTTCTCTTATGATGTTCCCGGAGTTAGAGACTAAGCTGTATCTGTGTGATAAATGTGTGTGTGTCTGGGGTTGTGTTGAGAGCTCACTGTGTGGAAAGTGAGAATTGAATCACACACAGGGAAACCTCATTTCTTGTGTCTCACTTCACTGTGCTTCACAGATACTGTGCTTTTTCAAAGTGAATGGTTATGGCAACCCTGGGTTGAGCAAGTCTGTCAGTTCATGGCAAGTGGTCCCTTCATATCTTGGTCACATTTTGATAATTCTTGGAGTATTTCAAAATTTTTAACTATTTTTGTATCTGTTACTGTGCTCTGTAATACGTGGTCTTTATTGTTACTACTGTAATTGCCTGGGGGCATCAGAAGCCATGCCTAATTGTAAGGGTGAAATTAATCCATGAGTGTGGCCTGTCTATTTCACCTGCATGGTGATCCCTTTCTCTCTCCCTCTTCTATTGCCTCTCTGTTCCTCACGACACAACAATATTGGAATTAGGTTGGTTAATAACCCTACAACAGCCTGTAACCATTCAAGTGAAAGGAAGAATCACACATCTCTAAGTTTAAATCAAAAGCTAGAAATGATTGAACTTAGCGAGAAAGATACCTTGAGAGCAGAGATATGTTCAAAGCAAGGTCTCTTAGGCCACCTAGCCACGTTGTGAACACAAAGGAAAAGCCCTTAAAGGAAAGTGCGACTCCAGTGAACGTGGATAAAGAGGTGAAATAGGCTTTTGGCTGATAAGGAGAAAGTTTCACTGTACCCATAGAAGATCAAACCAGCCACAACATTCCCTGAAGCCAAAGCCTAATCCAGAGCAAGGCCCTCATTCTCCTCAAGTCTATGAAGGCTGAGGGAGGTGAGAAAGTAGAAGAAAAGTTTGAAGCTAGTAGAAGTTGCTTCATGAGGTTCAAGAAAAGAAGCCATCTCTAGAACATAAAAATGCACAGAGTATCAGTGTCTTAAGACAACAATTAAGTAAATGAGATGAGCTGTATATTAACCAGTGTGATGTAAGTATTCCTAATTCTATATGAAATCAGCACATTGTACCCCATAAATGAATTAATGTATATGTGATCTGTATGTTTATATTTAATAAAAAAATTTTTAAAAGAGAAAAAAAAGTGCAAAGTGAAGAGCAGGTGCTAATGGAGAGGCTGCAGCAAGTTATTTAGAAGATCTAACTAAGACAGTTAGGGAAGGTAGCTACACTGACAAGCTGATTTTTAAAGTAGACAGAACAGCCTCATAATGGAAGAAGATGCCATCTAGGACCCAAAAGGGAAGGAGAATTAGAAGAAACTGAATTTCTGCAATCACATGATAAAACTTGAGCTGCTTCTTATGGAGCAGAGAGAAAATGGTTTCTTGAGATAAAACATACACCTGGGGGAGGGGGGAGGAACCAAGATGGCGGTCTGTAGCCAGCTTTCTGCAGACGCTTCTGTCCAGAAGGAGAGTTAAAGGACAGAAATTTAGTGAGAAAGCCAACGGTTTGGAGCTGAGCCAAGAGACAAGGTTGAGGAACGCACATCAACACTGCTGGAGCCACTTGCAACCCCAAGGATACAAATAAAAGGTACAGAGCACATCACCAAGTGGACGGGAGTCCACTCCCCCAATAGAACAGCTCGCAGTATATGCCATACCTCCATACAAACAAGCGAGCAGAGTTCAGATGTCCTCCCACTCTACCCCATGGGAGAGACCCTCTAAAAACTGGACCTCCTTCCCCTGTGCCAGGGCACTCTCCTGCCAGGCACAAAGCTGTATAAAACTGTATATATTCTCTACCTGCAAGTTGGAACTCCTGGCACTCCCCTCCACTCTCACCCTGAGGTCTGGAGGTCTGTCCCCCACGGAGTCCAGATTTTTGAACACATTCTCGAGGGGTGTGGACAGGGCGTGGGTTGCTGCTGGTCTGTGCTGTTCT
>CAUYON010213657.1:0-15493 GCA_963573935.1 Arctocebus calabarensis
CAACTAAAAAATGGCTGGGCGTTGTGGCAGGCGCCTGTTGTCCCAGCTACTTGGGAGGTGGGGGCAGGAGACTCGCTTGAGCCCAGGAATTGGAGGTTTCTGTGAGCTGTGATGCCACAGCACTCTATCCAGGGTGACAGCTTGAGGCTCTGTCTCAAAAAAAAAAAAAAATAGCAAGAGATTTGCTAACCATTTCAATAATATGACCTAGTTACACAAAGAAGCAAACCAAAGTATGTTTGGTCATACTTGGTATCTTTATAATAGACTAATAGATTTGTTATATAATTAACATGTGTTTCCAAAAAGACCAAAAGGGAGAAAAAAAAAAGAAGTGCTATATGCTCTGTGAATTTTACAATTATTTAATTAATCTCTTTTAAAAGTCTCCTCTTTGCTCATTTACCATGGCTCTTTTGAGAAGTAACAAGGCAAGTCAGCAATGCCAACTGCTATCTATTTATTCATTCATTCTTATCCAATTAAAAACTTTTTAGCAATGCCAACGTTTAATTGATTGTTACCATAATGTGGCATTGTGCCACCTTGGGTCACTTTAGGACAAGTCAGTGCTACCCACCGAACTAGGTCAATGGTAACACCTTCTTTAGAAGTCTTAAAACTATTTTGGAATAGAAAGTATTTCATCTGCCAAATGATAATAATTGAAATTCACTGACCTTTAAATATGTTATATCTTAGGAAACGTGCTTTACATATAATATTTTCCATTCAATCCACGCTATATCCCTCTGAAAGTTTGCAGAAGAGGCCCAGAAATCCAGCAACTTGCCCAATACCACAACAACTATTAAAAGAGTCAGGATTTGAAAGAAGAGCTGTTTGATCCTACCACACGTGCCGTTTATACTTCAGGATTCCTTTTCCTTTCAATGTCCATGCTTTTACTAAATCTTTCAAAACAATGATTCTTGGAGGGGAGATAAGATGAACTAGAGAGACACTGGGTTGCCAGATCATCTCAGGAAGAAGGAAAAGTTTTAGATAAAAAATGTATCCAGGTGTAATGCTACTTTTTTATTTGAAGGTGTTCATTACTTTTTTTTTTTTTTTAATTTCAGAATGTAACAGGGGTACAAACTTTTGTACCACTTGAGTCAAAGTTATATGTGCAATTGTGCCTGTCTCCCAGTTAGCATGCATCACACCCAGTAGGTGTGAATTTACGTGTCTCCTCTTGCCCCCTTGCCCCTGCTCGATTTCCACTGAATTTCACTACCCTATGTATGCATGAATGTTGATCCTTTACTTCCATTTTAAAAGTGAATACATGTGGTGAAAGAATGTGAATCTCATTCTTATGAGATTTAACTTAGGAGGATGGTCTCTAGTTCCATCCAGATTGTTACAAAAAGCATTAGTTCACTACTTTTTTTATGGCTGAGTAATACTCCATGGCATAGATACACCACATTTTATTAATCCACTCATGTATTGGTGGGCACTTGTGTTGTTTCTGTATCTTTGCTATTGTGAATTGTGCTGCTATAAACATTCAAATGCAAGTGTCTTTTTTTATAGAATGACTTTTCTTCCTTTGGGAAAATATTCAATAGTGGGATTGCTGAATCAAATAGTAGATCTACTTTTAGTTCTTTGAGGTATCTACATACAACTTTCTAAAGAGGTTGTACTAGTTTGCAGTCCCACCAGTAGTTTGTAAGTGTTCCTTTCTCTCCACATTCATGCCTGCATCTGTTGTTTGGGGGACTTTTGGATAAAAGCCATTTTTACTTAAGTTAGGTGATATCTCATGGTGGTTTTGATTTGAATTTCCCTGATGATTAGAGATATTGAGTATTTTTCATGTATTTATTGGCCATTTGTCTGTCTTCTTTTAAAAAATTTTTGGCTCGGCGCCTGTGGCTCAACCGGCTAAGGCTCCAGCCACGTACACCAGAGCTGGTGGATTCAAATCCAGCCCGGGCCCGCCAAACAACAATGATGGCTGCAAGCAAAAAATGGCTGGGCGTTGTGGCGGGCGCCTGTAGTCCCAGCTACTTGGGAGGCGGAGGCAGGAGACTCGCTTGAGTTCAGGAATTGGAGGTTGCTATGAGCTGTGATACAGGCACTCTCTCCAGGGTGACAACTTGAGGCTCTGTCTCAAAAAAAAAAAAAAAAATTCTGTTCATGTCCTTTGTCCACTTTTTAATAGGGTTGTTTGATATCTTGCTTATTTGCCTGAGTTCTTTATAAATTCTGGTTATTAGCTCTTTATTGGAATATAAGATGCAATTATTTCCTCCTATCTTGTAGATTGTCTGTTCACTCTGTTGTTTCCTTGGCTGTGTGGAAGCTTTTTAATTTAATCAGTTCCTATTTATTTGTTTTGGCTGTTGCTATAATTGCCTTTGGGGTCTTCTTCATAAATTCCTTGCCTATGCCAATGTCTATGAGTTTTTCCAACATAGTCTTCTAGAATTCTTATAGTTTCATGTTTGAGATGTAAGTGTGTTATCCATTATGAACACACATACATTTTTGTGAGTAGTGAGAGGTGAGGCTCCTGTCTGAGTTATCTACATGTGGCTATCCAATTTTCTCAGCACCATCCATTGAATAGGGATTCCTTTCCCTATTGCATATTTTTGTCTGCTTTGTCAAAGATAAAATGGCAATATAAGGACGGTTTTATATCTGAGTTCTCTGTTCTGATCAATTGTTCTGTGTCTCTGTTCTTGTGCGCCAGTACCATCCTGTTTTGGTTACCAGAGTATAGCTCGAAATCTGGTAAAGTGATGCCTCCCAATTTGTTATTTTTGCTTAAGATTGCTTTAGCTATATTGAGAGTCTTTTATGGGTTCATATGATGATAAAATTATTTTTTCTAGATGTACAAAAGGTGATATTGGTATGTTTTTTTTTGCAGTTTTTTTTTTGGCCGGGGTTGGGTTTGAACCCACCACCTCCGGCATATGGGGCCGGTGCCCTTCTCCTTTGAGCCACAGGTACCGCCCCATGACATTGGTATTTTAATGGGGATTGCATTGAATCTGTAAATCATTTTGGGTAGTATAGATATTTTAGCAATGTTGATTCTGGCAATACACAAGCATATGTTTTTCCATTTGTTTACATTCTCTGTGATTTCCTTCCTCAGTGTTTCCAAGTTCTCCTTGCAGAGGTTTTTAACCTCCTTGGTTGAATATATTCCTCAGTATTTTATTTTCTTTGTTACTATTATGAAAGGTGTTGAGTGTTTGATTTGATTCTCAGCTTGGTATATAGGAATATTACTGATTTTCATACTTTAATTTTGTAACCTGAGACTTTGCTCAACTTATTTATTAATTCCAGGGATGTCTAGTTAGGATCTTAGGGGTTCTCTACATATAAGATCATGTCAGCAGCAAAGAGCAATAGTTTGACTTCTTTCTCTATTTGGATGCCCTAGATTTCCTTCTCTTGCCTGATTGCCCTGGCTAGGCCTTACAGCACTATGCTGAACAGAAGTGGTGACAGTGGGAGCCCATGCATGGTTCCAGTTCTAAGCAGGGATGATTTCAATTTTTCTCTGTTCAGTATGATCTTGGCTGTGGGTTTGTCATGTATGGCTTTTATAGTATTAAGATTTGTTCCATCTATGCTTGTTTTGTTAAGAGTTCTTATCATAAAAGGGTGTTGAATTTTGTCAAATTCTTTTTCTGCATCAACTAAAAAGAGCATATGACCTTTGGTTTTGCTTATATTTTTGTGGTGAATTACATTTATAGATTTGCATATGTTGAACCATCCTTGCTTCTCTGGGATGAAGCACACTTGATGTGGTGGATTATTTTTTTGATGTGCAGCTGAATTTGGTTTGCTAAGATTTTATTGAGACTTTTTACATCTATATTCATAAATGATATTGGTTTGAGTTTTTGTTGTTATTGTTTGTTTTGTTGTTTCTTTTCCTGGGTTTGGTATCAAGGTAATTTGCTTTGTAGATTAAGCTGGGGGAGATTTCCTTCCTTCTTTATGTTATGAAATAATTTTTTTAGTATAGCACCAGTTCTTTTTTGTAGGTCTGGTAAAAATCGGGTGTGAAAACATCTGGCCTGGGATTTTTTTTGGTTGGGAGATTTTTTATTGCTGTTTCCATTTCATTACTTGATATTGATCCATTCAGGAATTTTATTTCTTCCTGACTGAGTCTAGGGAGGTTATGTGTCTTCATGAATTGTCCATTTCCCCAGTGTTTTCAAGTTTAAGTGCATAAAGATTTGTACAGTACTGAGAGATGATATTTTGTATTTCCGTGATATCAGTTGTAATATCTCCTTTTTCATTTCCGAAATGAGCTTTTTAGGGTTATTTCCTTCCTGTTTCTGGTTACTCTAGTGAGGAGACCTGTCAATTTAATTCATCTTTTCAAAGAACTCTTTGTTTCATTGATCTTCTGTATAATTCTTTTATTATTAATTTCATTTAGTTCTGCTCTGACCTTCATTATTGCTTTTCTTATGCTAGGTTTGAAACTGGTTTGCTCTTCCTTTTCCAGTTCCTTGAGATGATTCATTAGATTGCTGATTTATGATTTTTCTGTATTTTAGATTTAGGCATTTATGGTAATAAATTTTTCTTTTATGCCTGCTTTTGCTGAGTCTCTCAGATTTTTATAACTTGTGTCCCCTTTTGTTGTTTTGATTTCCTTCTTAATTTCCTCCTTGACCTAAGGAGGAAATTCAACAGTATGCTGTTTAGTTTTCATGACTTTGTGTAGAGATGAGTCTAGTTTTATTTCCCTGTGGTATGAGAAGATACATTTCTATTTTTTGAATTTGTTTAGATATGTTTTGTTACCTATGGTGTGATCAATCTTAGAGAATATTCTCTGAGCTGATGAGAAAAACATATAATTCGTGGTTTGGGAGTAGAATGTTTTGTAAATGGTACATTTATTCGACAGGTCTGCTTGAGGCCATCATTTCTTTGCTTAGTTTCTGCTTGGAGGATCTGTCCAAGCAGATCTGTCGGTTCTGTCGGTGGGGTGTTAAAGTCCACAGCTATTATGGTGATGCTGTTTATCACTTTGTTTAGAGCAAGTAAGGTTTGCTTTATGAATCTGGGTGCACTGATGTTAACTACATAAATATTTAGGATTGTTATGTCTTCTTGTTGAATTGTTCCCTTCACCATTATAATGACCATGTTTGTCTTTGCTTTTGCTGATTTGAAGTCTATGTTATCTGGTATGGGAATGGCTACATTAGCTTTCTTTTGTTTTACATTTGCATGGAATATTACCTTGAATCTAAATAAGTCCTTAAGGGTTAGATGTATATCCTGGAGACAGAAGATACTTGGCTTATATTTTTTAAATCTATTTAGCCAGGCTATGTCTCTTGAGTGGGGAATTCAAGCCATTCACACTTATTGAAAGAATTGAAAAGTGGGATGTATTTCTGTTCATCTTATTGAGTACAACTTTATTTCTTTATTTTACCTCTTAACCCATTGTGATATCTGAGCTCTGACCTTTGGATGGTTTTACACTAGTGGGTGTTTATTGTGCTGGTCCATTTATAAAGCAGTTCTCAGTACTTCCTGAAGGGCAGGTCTAGTCTTGACAAATTCCCTTGCTTGTCTGGAAAAGTCTTTGTTTCTCCCTCATATAAAAACTTAGTTTTCAGGAAGCACCTGTGGCTCAGTGAGTAGGGTGCTGGTGTCATATACCGAAGGTGGTGGGTTCAAACCTAGCCTCGGCTGAAATGCAAAAACAAAAAAATAGCCGGGCGTTGTGGCAGGCGCCTATAGTCCCAGCTACTCGGGAGGCTGAGGCAAGAGAATTGCCTAGCCCAGGAGTTGGAAGTTGCTGTCAGCTGTGTGACACCACAGCACTCTACTGAGGATGATAAAGTGAGACTCTGTCTCTACAAAAAAAAAAAACCAACTTAGTTTTCCAGATATAAAATTCTAGGGTCATGGCTGGCTGCAGTGGATCATACCCTTAATCCTAGTGCACTGGAAGACTGAAGCAGGAAGATCATTCAAACTCAGACGTCCAGCCTGAGTAAGAACAAAACTCTACCTCCACTAAAAATAGAAAAATAAGCTGGTGTGCTGATGTGTCCCTATTTAGTCTCAGCTATTCAGGAGGCTGAGGTAGGAAGATGGCTTGTGCCCAGGAATTTGAGGTTGCTGTGAAATAAGCTAACCTTACCTTAACCTTTTGAGGTTGCCTGAGATAAGCTCTGGTCTAGGCAACAGAGCTAGATTCTGTCTCAAAAAAAAAATTATAGACTGGCTATTATTCTGTTTGAGAAGACTAGATTGAGGACCCAGTCCCCTTTGGCTTGTGGAGAAATCTATAGTTACTCTGACAGGTTTTCCTTTGTAAGTTACCTGATGCTATCACCTTATGGTTTAGAGGAGTTCCTCTTTTGTGTTAATTTTGGCCATTTGGTGTCTATGTGTCATAGTGATTGCCTCTTAATGATGAATCTCCCAGGAGTTAGTTGAACTTCTAGTACCTAAAAGTCCAGATTTATAGCAAGACCTGACAAATTTTCATCAAGTAGTCCTTCAAATAAGTTTTCTAGCCCTTGCATATTTTTTTCTTCATCCTAGGGATGCTAGTGATTCCTATGTTAGGCTTCTTTACATAACCCCAAACATTTTGCAGGATTTGTTCATTCCTCTTCTTTCTCTTTGATTGACTTGTTTAATTCAAAAGTGTTGTCTTCCAATTTTGAGATTTTTTTCTTTTGTCCAATCAAGCCTATTCTTAAGACTTTCCACTATGTTTTGTATTTCCTTGAATGAATTTATCATTTCTAGAAGCTCTGCTTGCTTTTTAAAAAATATCAGTATTTATATTTCTTTCACTGCTTTTGTGTTTCTTTGTACTAGGTTTTCTCTTCTATTTTGTTGAACTTCCTTACAATCCATATTTGAAATTCTTTGTCAGTCATTTCAATATTCTCATTTTGGTTGGTTTCCATTGGCACAGAGTTATTGTTTTCTTTGGGGGGTATCCTTTCATTCTGGTTTTCACATATCCAGAGATCTTTTGCTGATACTCATCTGGAGCAGCTTTTGCTTATATTTTGATTTTCTTTTGTTTAGGTAATGGCATGCCCATTTTAATCTCTGAGACAGTGGTGGTGTTTGTGGATGAGGCTCGCTCACACCCTTTGTGATTGAGTCAGTAAATGCTGTAAAGTGCATGCAGATTGACCTCCCTGTCAGTAGGTGGTGCTGAAGGAATAAGTGCTTGATTGTCCCAGGTGGTGGGTGGGGCCCTGGAACTTCAGGTGAATCCTCATTCTCTTCCACAGCACAGTCTGATGGGAGGTTGTGGCAGGTTGAGCCTGGATTGGGTGAGCTTCACTCAGACTCCACACAAGTTGGGAAGGTATCTATTTCAACAGGAGTTAAAAGTCTGTGCTCAGCTTCAAGGCAAAGTTGCCAGGGAGAGGCTGCAGTGGCCTCACCTAACCAGTAAGTCTGCTTGTAGGGGCATAGCCATCTGAGATTCACACCTTGAAAGTCTGAAGAAGGCCATGGTCCTCCAGTGGAGAGTGGGGTGCCCTGCAAGCATGCCACATGTAGGACTCACACTGCACTCTCATGTCTGGCCTGCCCATGTGTGCATACTTGCCTTTTGAGACCAATTCAAATATCATTCCTCCCTGCCCAGTCACCCAGTCACCAAAGATCAATCCCTGACCATGCCAGGGAGCAGTGTGCTGGTCCTGAGTTGCTTGTGAGGGGCCCAAACAGGCTCAACATTCCTCCAGCTTGGGGTATGCCCCACTCTAGGGGAGTAGCAATGCAGGCAGCATGAGGGAGTGCCAGTAGGCAGGGAGCCCTCAGTCCAAGCACTCTTCGGACTCCTGGAGAAAAGATCTGAGCTCCACTCTTTCTGGAAGCCTCAGTGTGGTGGATGCACCAATAGAGAAGTAAAGCAGTTCCTGAGAGCCGCAGCAAATCATTTATTAGCAGCCATGGTGGGGGAGGAGAAAAGGAGGAAAAGAGTCTCAATGGAAAAAAAACTAGCACTTTGGTCATCTCTGTCTCTCTCTCAACATGGAAGCCCACCCAGAATGTCCAGGCTGGGGGTCACACAGATTCTTTGGGACCAACTGGACCCCTGTGACTCTCATTGTCCCAGCTGAATTTTGGAAAATTTTGTTTACAAATGAATGAGATGAAAACTAAGAGGCTGAAGTCCCCTGAGGAGGATGAAGGAGCATGGTGGGTGGGGAAGCAACATGGTGCCTGCCTTCTTGGCTCAGGTCCAAGGTATTGGGATGTGACCTCCCAAAGGACACTGCCTGATGCCTCATCCTTAAGAAGTTCCCAGTTCACAAGCAGCAATAGCTTTTAATCTTGTAAGGTAGAAGAGCTCTCCAGCAGTATAGGAGCCCACTGACTGCCAGAGATGTGGGGGAAGGGAGAAATACAAAGTCTGACAATTAAGTTCATGAATTCCACTCCTGTCTTCTCCTCTCTCTTTTTTTTTTTTTTTTTTTGCGACAATGTCTCATTCTGTTTCCCTAGGCTACAATGTCGTGGTATCACAGCTCACTGAACCTCAAACTCTTAAGCTCAAGTGATCCTCCTGCCTTAGCCTACCTAGTAGCTGGGACTACATTCACCTGCTACAAACCCAGCTAGTTTTTCTCTTTTTAATATAGACAGGGTCTTGCTTTTGCTCAGGCTGGTTTCTAACTCCAGAGTTCAAGTGATCCTCCCATCTCAGCCTCCCAGAGTGCAACGATTACAGGTATGAGCCACTGCGTCCAACCACCAGTTTCTTAATGTAATCTTTAAGACATTGTCTTTCAAATAAAAGCATATATTTATATTCTTTCCCCCTATTTTTCTTTTTTTATTTAAGTAAGCCCCGGCTTTTTGTTTTTTGTTTTTGTTTTTTTTACTTAACAACGTCATCTTGGAGATCATTCCATGTCAGTAGGTATAATTCTATTGTATTCTTTTTTAACATCAGCACAGAATTCCATTCTGTATACACCATAATTTATTTCACCAGTTCTCTATTTAAAAGTTATATAAATTGTTTCTAGTCTTTTGCTTCTACAAAAAATTTTGTGATGATTTTGCTTCTACAAAAATTTCCTTTCTGTGTACATATGTGAGCTTTTTTATACAGAGCGAATTCAAAGAAATGGAATCACTGGGTCACAGGATATCTACATTTTAATCTTAGCAGTCATTGCCAAATTACACAGGAATTATTCAATTTACATTAGCCCAATAACATGTTTGGAGTACACATTTTCCTCCAATTCTCACAATATTAACTGTGTCAAATTAACTTGTGTTAAGATGGAACTTTTAAGAGTTTATGTTTCATTCATTCATTAGCAATTTAGGTAAAGCCTCTGATTTACTGTTTGTACCTCCAGTGGTACACTAATTCAGGAGTCCATTCTGGGAGGCTCTAAGCTCAATTAAAAAAAAAGAAGTAGATTAATTTACAAGTGAACTTTTAATCTGCTAACTTATCGAACTCCCACTCTAGGCCAGGCATTGGGGATACTAAGAAAAATGAGCTTTGTTTCCATTCAGGGGCTGTAACAGTTCCCTCATTAACATGAAAACAGTTGCTACTTAGAGAATGGATTCAAATATTCACTTAGGCTAGGCTTTCAGCAAAGCTGGAGAAGTGGCTGGCACAATCCTTTCCATGTCAAGTCTTTTGTCTCCACCCATGAACAGGAATAAGAAAGACTACTGCACACAGAAGAAAAGGCAATTGTCACACCCAATGTGTGCTGTTCTCGCTTTTTTTTTTTTTTTTTTTTGGAGATAATGCCTCAAGCTGTCACCCTGGAGAGAGTGCTGTGGCATCACAGCTCATAGCAACCTCCAATTCCTGGGCTCAAGCAAGTCTCCTGCCTCTGCCTCCCAAGTAGCTGGAACTACAGGTGCCCGCCACAATGCCTGCCCATTTTTTGGTTGCAGCTGTCATTGTTGTTTGGCAGCCCGGGCTGGATTTGAACCTGCCAGCTCAGGTGTACGTGGCTGGTGCCTTAGCCACTTGAGCCACAGGCGCCAAGCCTGTTCTTACTTTAATTGTAGTACTGAAAGGACCAATGTGATGCCATTTTGTTAACAGACTCCATTTTACAGGTCGCTGTGTAATTTGCTGTGTAATGCTAGTTTTGCAAATTTTGGTTCATTGCTCCAGTTCCCCTGACCACCCCCACTGGTTGAACAATACCAGTCCCTTCCTGCTTAGCAACCACCCACCCGTTCCTGGCACCTACGAGGTATTCAATCAACAAGTGACAAGATACCTGGACTCATCCTTACTCCACCCTTCCCTTATCCCACTCCCCTTATCCCATTCCCCCCTCCCAACTTCCTTTCAGTACACTATAAGAATACCTCAGCCCCATCCCTCGGGGCTGTTCAGATCAATCCACCATTTTGATGGAGCTGAAGGCCCGAGCTTAAGCTTGTAATAAACTTCACCCTTTGTTTTTGCATTGGGGCACCTGGTGTAAGTTTCTTCTGGGGGGACTCCGAAATTTGGGCACAACATTTGGGGGCTCGTCTGGGATAATTCCCTCCCACACCCACCCCCTGCCCGCTGAAGACCTCAAACCAATGCTCTGCAGGTGAGTTGTTCTTTGCTGGCTTTTGTTCTCTTTGTTCTCTTGTCTCTGTCTTGCTTCTTGTTCTGATCTTGTTCAGTAGTGGGAGCATCAGGACGTGGAAACCCTGACCCACCCACCAGCGGGGGATGCCCCGAATGAGTAACTGGGACGTGGAAACCCCAGATATGGATCCCCGTGATGGGGATTTTTGTCTTCTCATTGCGGATTCTGGTGGGTCGTGCCCAATGCACAGCGCTCCAGCGCCATTTTCACATTTCAACTTTCTTTTCCGAACTTGGTGCGGCCGCGTGTGTCTGTTTATTAGTGTGTTTTTGTCTGTTTGTTTCGTCTGTGGGTTACTATATTGGGAAGAAATGGGACAAACTCAAGCGACTCCTTTAGCTCTAACCCTTTCCTATTTCCAAGATTTTAAAGAAAAAGCTCTGGATTATGGATTCAATGTAAGCCGCAGCAGATTACTTGTCTTCTGCCGCAATGAGTGGCCAGCCTTCAATGTTGGGTGGCCACCGGAGGGCACCTTTCACTTACCTGTTATTTTTCAGGTCAGAAACATTGTCTACTGCCAGGGCAATGGGCACCCAGACCAGATTCCATACATCACTGCCTGGCAGGACCTTGTCGAAGCCCCCCCCCGAAGTGGCTGAAGCCTCTCCTGCCCCGTGAGGCAGTCCCCCTTGGTTTAACTTTACAATCCAAGGAACCAAAGAAGCCTTCATCCTCTGCCCCCCTGTCCTACAGGATAGCACCCTCCCTGAACTTTTCCCTCAATCTCACCCACTTCCTTACCAGGTGAAAACTCCTGATGAAGGAAGTGAAGCAGCAGAAGCAAGGGACCCCCGTTAGTCAGTCCCCCACACACCTGCCGCTGAGCTCAGAGAGACCTGAAACCTGATTCTACAGTCCTTCCCTTGCCCGTGGCAGGGCCTCCTGACCCAGATGGGGAACTCCCCTTCCAATACTGGCAGTTTGTGACAAGCGACCTGTATGATTGGAAGATGTAGAATCCCAAGTTTTCAGAAAAACCCTCGGCCCTTATAGACCTCCTTGATTCGTTTATAGTGACTCATCAGCCCTCCTGGGATGATTGCCACGAGCTTTGGCAAGTTCTTTTCACAACTGAAGAGAGAAACCAAATTTTGATGGAGGCTAGGAAGGTGGTCCTTGGGCTGGATGGCCTACCTACCACCAACCAAGCCCTCATAGAAGCTACCTTTCCCCTTAACCACCCTGATTGGGACTTCAATATGGCAGAAGGTAAGGAGTGACTTTGGGTTTACTGCCAGACTCCATTAGGGGGTCTCTGAAAAGTGGCCCAGAAGCCCAATTTGGCTAAGGTAGGGAATGTGCAGCAGGAGAAGTCTGAGTCCCCTGCTGCCTTTTTAGAGAGAATAATAGAGGCTTTCCATACCTATACTCCCCTAGATCCAGAAGCTGAAGAAAATAGGGCAGTGGTAATAATGTTTTTGTTAATCGGTCAGCTCCAGATATTAGGCGTAAACTCCAGACAATAGATAGATTAGGAGAGAGGCCCCCTCAGGACATACATATTAGAGGCAGCCAAAAAGGTGTACAACAATAGGGAGACTCCAGAAGAGAAACAGGTCAAAGTAGCCCGGAAACAAACTCAGGAATTAGCCAAGGTCCTCCTTGCCACTCTGGCTGAAGGGCCTAAAGAAATGATCAACAAGGAATTTCAGGAAACGAAAGACTCTGCCTCAGAAAAGACCAATGTGCTTATTGCAGAGAGTCAGGGCATTGGGCTTGAGAATGCCCCCCCCCAAAAAGCCTCCAAGAGGCCACGTGGATCCGAGCCTCAGTCTTAAGGCTCAGCGATCTTGGAGGGTAAGGGGGTCAGGACTCGAATCCTCTCCCCAAGCCCCAGGTAACCCTGAAAGTGGAGGGGATCCCGATTGACTTTGTCGTAGACACAGGGGCACAACATTCAGTGCTTCTGCACTCACAAGGTCCCCAGAGCCCCCCAAAATCATGGGTGAAAGGAGCAACTGGGATCAAACAATATGCATGGACTACCCAAAGAACTGTGGACTTATGCCTGGGCCGGGTATCCCACACATTCATGGTCATCCCTGATTGCCCATACCCCTTACTTGGGACAGACTTACTAACTAACATGGGAGCGCAGATCTCCTTCAAAAAGGGTGGAGTCACAGTCCAGGACTCAGAAGGGACCCTGATCCAGGTCCTGACCCTGAGGCTAGAAGATGAACACAGACTCTATGAAAAGTCTTCTAGTGACTCGCTATCTACTCATATGAACATTTGGCTGGAAGACTTTCCTCTTGCCTGGGCAGAAATGGGGGGACCAGGACTGGCAGCCCATCGGCCCCCCCATCACCATAGAACTTAAGCCCATGGCTGAACCCATTAGAATACGGCAATACCCAATGCCCCTAGAGGCAAAGCGGGGAATCACACCTCATATCAGGAAACTATTAGGACAGGGAATCCTGATCCCTTGTCAGTCAGCCTGGAACACTCCTCTGTTGCCAGTAAAGAAACCACTGACCAATGATTATAGGCCTGTCCAGGACCTAAGAGAAGTCAACAAATGGGTTCTAGATGTACACCGCACGGTACCCAACCCATACACGCTCCTAAATGCTTTAACTCCAGACAGGACTTGGTACACTGTTCTCGATCTGAAGGATGCATTCTTCAGGTTTCCATTGGCTCCCCAGTGCCAACTGATGTTCGCATTTAAATGGAATGATGAGGAGCATGGAATTCATGGCCAATTGACCTGGACAAGACTTCTCAAGGGCTTCAAGAATTCTCCAACCCTCTTTGATGAAGCCCTCCACGAGGACTTGAGTGAGTATCGTAGGCAGCACCCTAACCTCACTCTTCTCCAGTATGTAGATGACCTGTTGATTGCAGCCACAACTGAAGAAGACTGTTTTCAAGGCACCAGAGACCTACTGGACACCCTAGGAACTCTGGGGTACTGAGCATCGGCTAAAAAGGCTCAGATCTGCCAACAGACTGTAGGTTACTTAGGTTATAATCTCTGGGATGGGCAGAGGTGGCTCATGCTGGCTAGGAGAGACTGTGCTTAAAATTCCTACTCTACCCTGACCTCGACCCAGGAGGGGCAGGAATTTCTGGGTTCAGCAGGGTTTTGTCGCTTATGGATACCTGGTTTCGCTGAAATAGCTAAACCCCTATACGAGGCTACAAAAGAGAATGTACCTTTCTCTTGGGGGTGGCTGAAGAGGAGGCATTTAAAAGACTCAAAGAAGCCCTCCTCTCAGCACCGGCCTTAGGTCTGCCAGACATCACCAAACCATTCTACCTCTATGTTGATGAGCATGGGGGGATAGCAAAAGGAGTGTTAACTCAGTCCATTGGCCTTTGGACCAGACCAGTAGCCTATTTATCTAAGAAATTAGACCCCGTGGCATCTGGTTGGCCTCCCTGCCTCAGAATTGTTGCGGCCACTGCCGTGTTAGTAAAAGATGCAGACAAGTTGACCCTAGGCCAGGAACTACTAATTACCACTCCTCATGCCATTGAAGGGGTCCTTAAGCAACCACCAGACTAGTGGCTTAGCAATGCAAGGCTGACCCACTATCAAAGTCTCCTCCTCAATCCACCCCTTGTACAGTTCCTGCCAAAAGCATCCCTCAACCCGGCTAGCCTGCTGCCCGACCCTGACCTGGATGCACCTCTACATGACTGCACCGAGATATTAGCACAGGTGCATAACCTCCAACAGGACCTGACCGATCAGCCCCTTCCAGGGGCCGATGCGACCTGGTTCACGGACGGGAGCAGTTTAATGAAAGATGGACACAGGTATGCAGGGGTGGCAGTAGTCACAGAGACTGAGACTGTTTGGACTGAGCCTCTCCTTGCAGGAACCTCGGCCCAAAAAGCAGAGCTAATCACTCTAACCCAGGCCCTCACCCTGGGGAAAGGCTTAAAGCTCAACATCTACACTGATAACCAGTATGCCTTCACCACGGCCCATGTACACGGGGCAATATACCAAGAAAGAGGCCTTCTTACAGCAGAAGGAAAAACCATCAAAAACAGAGAAGAAATCTTGGTGCTCCTAAAGGCCCTATGGGCACCACACCAGCTTGCCATCATACATTGCCCAGGCCATCAAAAAGGGAACTCTGCTATTGCCAGAAGGAATCGGAGAGCTGACCAAGTGGCAAGGTCCGTTGCCCTAACTACAGTTCCCGAAACAGCCATGGCCTCTTTAGACATGGCTCCTCCAATCTCACCTCCAACCCCGAATTATACACCAGAAGACAAGGAATGGATCAGCACAATTCCCCAGGCCCATGTCCCAGTCAAACACCAAGGCTGGGCACTTACTGCAGATGGCAAAGCATTGTTACCTGCCAAATTGGGCCATGAAATTCTGCAGAAAATCCATTCGACTACTCACCTGGGGTCACGAAAAATGAAAGACTTAATTTGCCATGCTAAGATTAAATTGCAGAATCAAAATTCTATAATTGATGACATAGTTACAGCCTGCAAAATTTGTGCCATAACTAATCCTGTATCTAGTTCCTGATCACCAGGTACCAGAGAACGTGGAACTGTACCAGGTGCATATTGGGAAGTGGACTTCACAGAAGTGAAACTAGGCAAGTACAGGTACAAATATCTCCTTGTATTCGTGGACACCTTTTCTGGGTGGGTCGAAGCATTCCCCACCAAGAGAGAGACAGCACAGATAGTTGCAAAAAAAATTATTGAAGAATTAGTCCCAGCTCGGCGCCTGTGGCTCAATGGGCTAAGGTGCCAGCCACGTACACCTGAACTGGCAGGTTTGAATCCAGCCTGGGCCGCCAAACAACAATGACGGCTGCAACCAAAAAAAAAAAAAAATGACCAGGCGTTGTGGCGGGCGCCTGTAG
>CAUYON010213662.1:0-12762 GCA_963573935.1 Arctocebus calabarensis
ATCTCAAGAATGGAAGAAAAAGTATCCAATGTACTCAGCCCTACTATGAAGCTAATTTATAGCTTTCATATGAAGGCTATAACCCAATTATAGCATAAGAATATGTGGAAAGGGGAAAGGGAGGAGGAAGGTTGGGTGGAGAAGGGGCAATTGGTGGGGTCACACCTAAGGTGCATCTTAGAAGTGTACAGGTGAACCTTACTAAATGCAGAATACAAATGTCTTCATACAATAACTAGGAAAGTGCCATGAAGGCTATATTGAACAGTTTGATGAAATTGTTTCTGATTGTATATGAAGCCAGTGCATTGTACCACACAATTGCACTAATGTACACAGCTATGATTTAATAAAAAAAAAGAATAAATTCTTAGATGGCAGTTGTTCAAAGAGACTAAAGTTAGGACTAGGACCCCATACCTTAATGGCTTGTAAGGTTCCTGTTGAAATGCCTGCAGTTATTCTGATGGGTTTTCCTTTGTTAGTGACTTCATGGCTCAAAGTGGTTTCTCCTTTATATTGACTTTAGTCAATATGATGATTTTATACCTTGGTGATGATATTTTGCAATGAATCTTCCAAGTGTTCAATGAAAGAAAAAATACTGTCATTTTATAGGCTATGAAATATATAGAGCTGAAACGTATTATGATACGTGAAATAAGTCAATCAGGAGAAGACAAATAAAGTATGCTTCTACTTATATGAGATATCTAGAATAGTCAAACATATAGAGACAGTAGAATAGTTGGTGGTAGTCACTGGGGTTTGAGAGTAGGAAGGCAGGAGAGCTATTGTTTACTGGGTATAGAGTTCAATTGGCAAGGCGAAGAGAGTTCTCAAACTGCATGGAGGTGTGACAGTACAACAGTATGACAGTACTTAATATCACAGACTGTGTGTTTAAAAGTGGTGGAGATAATACATGTTTTGTAGATTTTACCACAATAAAAATATATTTTAAAAATAAAAATAAATTATGCTACACTAGTTTAGCCCAATGGAGTACATCATCTTTAAAACTGAAAAATGGCTCTACATGTCAATATGGATAAATTTCAAATATACTTTTAATTTTAAAAAGAAAAGTGGAAGGCAGCATGTATTTAAAAATAAAATAAAGACAATTTGGATATTTTCTTTCACATTTTCTTTCCTTAACTTATAATGAATATATTACATTAAGTTATACTCAATGATTGCCAATTTATTCCTTTTTATAACATTTATAGATATAGTTTGAATAAATCTTATAACACATTAATGAGTTTAAAAGTATGGTGATACACTCAGTACATAGATCTGAGTTTTTTTTTTTATTAAATCCTAACTGTGTGCATTAATGCATTTATGTGGTAAAATGTGCTGATTTTGATCTGAGATTTTAAAGTATACACAAGTGAAATTTGCTTAATATTCTTACTGCTATCAATAATCTTACATTATAAATAGTACCTGACACTTAAATTATGACCTATTCATAAAATTCTTAATTATAAATATCTATGTTATTTGTTAAAATCAACAACTGCAATAACAACAATCACAAATAATGATATTTTCTTTTTCCAAAATCAAAAAACGAATTTCATAAATGTCCCTTTTTATCCTCTATCCATACTCAACTACAATTTTTACAAGGTAAAAGTATGGCTTATCACCTATATACAAGAAGAGGTCTGACTGTCTGCACCAATAAGACAGATTAAATTATTAAAATATATCAGAATTAAACACATGTAGTAAAAACTAATCAATTAAATCTATGTATTACAATCACAAAAAATAGAATAATTAAAAATAAGGGACTGTTTTCTTGCTTTTGGAGATGGAGTCTTGCTCTACTTCCCAGGCAGCATCATAGCTAGATGAAACCTCATACTCCTGGGTTCAAGTGATCCTCCGGCCTTAGTCTCCTAAGTAGCAAGAATTAACTGGTGTTCACTACTATACCCAGCTTATTTTTCTATTATTTGTAGAGGTGGGAATCTCACTCTTGCTCAGGCTGGTCTTGAACTCCTAACTTCAAGGAATACTCTCACTTCAGATTCCTGAAGTACTAGAATTACAGGCATGAGCCACTGCACTTGGCTGGAAAGATTTACAAATATACCTAAATGTATTTGTCACTGAGAGTATGCTTGAGGTTTTATCTCAATTCATGAGGAATAAATGGGTTAGGCATGATTGGCTAGGTGGAAGGAAATTAAATCAAGTCTATAAATTATAGAGAAGTCAAAACTAAAACAATGACCTATAAGAAAGTATAAGGAAATACAGGAGAATATAGTTTACTCATGAAATAAGGTCAAACTCAAAACCATAAAGAAGAGATTGAAAAAATTGACTATCTTAAATTGATAGAGATTTGAATATAAAGACAGAAAATATTATTACACTTACATAAAAAGGGTTAATGTCACTAATATATCAAGACCTTTTACAAATTGATTTTAAAAATAGAGCACGATCAAAAGGTATGGAAAGAAGCTTCTAAGTGAGGAAAAGATCTATTTCAGGAATTACTGAGCATTCCTCAGAGTGGGATAAATACACTTTAGAAACATATTGAGGTCCTGACTTTCACTTGTCAGATTTATAAAGGCCAAACATTCAATAAAATCTCATGTTTATGAAGGTATGGAGAATCAAGCAAGGAGAGACATTCTGGAAACCAGTGAAGGAAATTCAATATTTTTAAAAATATTTAAGGGTTTATTTTTTGTGTATGTAGTTAAGTGTATATGAGAGAGAGGTAAAATAGAGAAAGCACACGAGAAAGAAAGAACCTACCTTTTAACTAGGTAACTACCTTTTAGGAATTTATTCTCAGATTAAATTCAAGAAGTATACACATGAATAGGATTAAGATGACTAATCTACAGTTTTATTCATCGCAGGATTGCTCACCATTAACTAAAGCCTAGAAACAATTTAAAAGCCCTCCAGTAGCTACCTACTAAATCAATTGTTAAATATCTTTAAGACAAAATGATTTATTAAATATTGCACACACAGAGGTATATGGATACATAAAGATTGAGAGAGGTCTTTATGCTTAGCTAGGTAAAAAGCATAAAAAGACACTGTATATGAAAAACAGCAAGGTGTCTGAAAAAGTATTATGTTCTGTGATGTTTTACACAAAAACAGAAAGCATGAATATATACTTTTGTTATTTAAAAAAATATTCTGAAAGCTTAAATAGGTAACTAAGACAAGTGTTCATTTCTAGCAACAGGTTACCCTGGTGGAAGTTGAGGAGCCACCAATTCTGAGAACCTGTGTGAAACCAGAATTTATTACACCTTTCACCTGTTTGTTTTTTGAGTCTGGTTGTATGATCTCCTGAAAATATAATTTAGAGAAAAAACAAAACAGAACTACATACCTAATTCTCTGGCTCTAAGTCATTAGTTGCAGAATAATGTGGGATTTGAGGGCTTTCCAGAGACAGTTGTTCACATTTTGCAGGTTCAGTTGTATAAAAATGCTGGCCAGAAGGTGTTTTGTCTTTTTCTTCTTTCTTGACCATTATTCCCTAGAACACTTTTTTTTTAAGTTAATTTAGTTAATTTACAGGAATTTAAGTTCTGTCAGGCACTATCACTATCAGTCTACCCAGAGGCTGCAGCCAGCGTAGTATATAGTTCTAGTTTCGGTAGCCATGGTCTACATGATGTGTTTAAGTATGTAGAGTTACGTTTATGTTTTCAACCCTAATAATATTATTCAAAACACATCAGCAATATTATGTGATGCATACATTGGATTTGTAAGAGAGCTGTGTGAGGCTCCTCTTAGCAAAAGAATTAACATGCATATAACAAGTTAAAAGTTAATGAAGGACATTTACATTGCCATTTATTTTAAATTTCTATAGTTTTCTATACTGTAAATTTCAATGGTTTTCTATTCCTAAGCCACTAATAGTTCTATAATAATTGAAAGTACACAATGTATACTATGTCTTTTTTTATTCTTTTTGGTGCGTTTCACCTGTATGTCCTGAGCATTTAATCTCCTCTTAAGAAACATATCATGATTGATTTCCCCACAAGAGACCAAAAAATGTCAAAGAATGTTCAAATGTTTTTTTAAAAAACAGCCATTTAAATATATTTAATGAATAAGTATGTGCTCTGTTCTCATTATTTTAAGTCTATCGTAATGATAAGTGGATCCGACATATATTTTTACTATGCATCAACCACAAACTTTGTCAAGAAGATATGAGAGTGGGACCTGGTATTTTCCACTTTATGCAATTTTATTCAGCTTCTTGAGTTCAATTGTGGCTAAAATCACATCTTATCCTAGAGAGTAAAAAGGGCTTTGTTGTTTTTTGTCTCCTGACCTCATTCTTCTATATAGAAGACTTGGAGACTCATCATCAAACCCTTAAAAAAAAAAAAAAAAAAAAAAGCACTTATTAAACCCCTTGTTCAGAATCCAGTTCTGAGAATCACTCAAAAGAAGATGCTGTTTATAAGGAAGGAAGTAATGTTGACTGAAACAAAGCTAAATAGTAATTGACAAGTGACATCAAACCTGTACAGGCAGGGCCAAGATGAGTGAAAAATCCAACAGAGAGAATTACAATTTGCTGGGCTTAATTATGGATGTGTAGATGCCAGAAAAGGGATAGACATGGAGAAATTCATGTACATAAAAACTAAACAGTACAAAAAAAAAAAAACTAAACAATACAGCTGTGTCAAAATCTGGAGACGCATACGTATAATAGATCAAGGTGTTCAGTGCGTGCCTTTAAGGTCAGTTGTCCTTTTAATGTTCTCTAGGAAGGCTCTGTGTCCAGCCCTTGTGTCTCTTAGTTGAAAACATTGTTTTGGAAATAAAAATAATATAAGGAGTTGCATGCTTACTATTATCCTATCTTTTCAATAAATATTTTCATTGGAATTATTCTCATTATGTTTGCCATAGTTTCCTAATGCTCTGAGATAAATATGCATGACTTTTTTAATCAGGAAAAGTACATGTGACTAAAAAGTAGCTGAAATATGGTAATGTTTTAATCTGCTAGATGAGGCAAACACTGAATATTAAAGGTTTAAAATAACCTTACTTAGGTAACTTAAAAAATAACTAGCACAAAATGAAGTTAATTTAGTGACTGTCTATATTTTATGACCTAATTCTTTTTTTAAGTGAGCTTGAATATAGAGTTGGAACTCTGTATATTATTATTGTTATAAAATTCTATATCTTTATTCAGTAAAATATTGTGGAACTAATTACAAAGTTTTAAGATGCTATGAAAAAAATGAATGAATAGCTAATGGATGGAAAGAATTAATAATATATTTCATTTGTGAACACATGACCTAAAAACAAATTGTCACATCTGGGCAGTGTGGAATGAAATGTCCCAAATGATTGAATGGATTTAGCGTATGTTCTAAAATGGGAAATCACACTCCTACCCTCCCCACACAAGCCATCTCCATAAAGCCTTCACACTTCACTTAGGTCTCAGTTTAGAAAAATGCTGGCTCTTCTGGCATGCTACATGGCTTTTAGTGTTTTATAGACAGAATTGATAAAATCATTAAATCAGACCCATAAATCCACAGAAATTTAGAGGCCAAAGTGCTTTTTGAAATCATTTAATCAAATTCCCCTCATCTGTTTCATCAGAGAGGAGAGGCATAAATGCTAAGAATATTTCCCCAGTTCATACGGCGAGCTAACATTGATGCTAAGGTAAGAATTTAGGACCATTCCTGTTCACTCAGTATCCTGTATACTATACTAAAAATTGTTTTCCATAAGGACACAAAGATACACTATGGGAAGATAAAAAATATAAACTGTCTTTTAATTTTAGTGAAAAATTCAATCAGTGTGCTCTTCAACCAAATTAAAAAATAAACAAGCCAGAAAACATTTTATTTAAATGATACCTGTTATGGAATTGCTGAACTTCGTTGAGTATATGTTAAAAAATATGTGACCTTGGGTAGCACCTGTGGCTCAAGAAGTAGGGCACCAACCCCATATACCAGGGGTGGTGGGTTCAAGCCCACCCCTGGCCAAAACTTAAGGAAAAAAAAGAAAAAAGAAAAAATATGTGACCTTGCTTGCATGTAACCCACTCCCACCTTCTCTTTGTAGTTGTGTCCCATAACTAATTTAAGATACATCAGTCAAATAAAATGTAACAAAAGACTAAAGTCTCACGAAGGCTTATAGTATTGAGAGCTATAGAATTCTCAACATATGAGGAGCCTATCCGAACCTCTTTGTGCTAAGAGACTTCACCAAAGTCTAATGTGGCTTCTGGAAAGTTATGTCCATGTCCCTAGGATAAGGTCTCACCCTTTTAACAAGCTTGCCTGAGAAAGTTCAGCACAGCCAGGAAAATGTACTGTTTGTTCCAGCCAATATCTGATGATGGGCAGATAGGCCACTAAACTCCTTATAAGAGCAGTTACTTTAGAACCTTGCAATTATCAACCCCTTCTCTCTCTTTTGAGATGTAAATCTATCACTCCAACTATTCGCTCAAGGACTTGGGAATCATTTCTTTGAAATAATGATGTTCAGAAAGCTAGCCCTTGAAATTTGTTTCCTAGTCCCTCTAGAAGGATAAGGGCCTAACACCCTGGGTGCCTTACTTCAAATTGTGATAAAGACACAAGTTTACGTTCTCCTCCTGATAAGCACCAATGAATAAATCAGGCTCCTCATCATATAGACCTGTCCCCTCTTCACATCAGGCAGTGTTCTCCCTTTACACATGCAGCCATTAAAAACTCTCCAGCCTTTGTATCAAGGATCTCAATTCAGTTCACACAAGACCCTTTTCCCTATTGCAACAGAACAACTGAAATGGATCTGTCGTTATGGTTTTATTCGTGCCCAGCACTGCTGATCTTTGACACCATGTTGCTGGATGGGTAACTGAGTGAACTCATCTCATGTAACCAACCAGGGAGAGCAGCAAGGCGTACAATGAAAGACAAGAACACACACCTGACTCCTTACCACACCTTTATCATATCTATTCCAACTATGTTTTGAGATTGAATATTTTAAACGTGAATATTGGATTGCCAAATTGCTTTAGTGTGGGGAGGGAACTCTATTGTGCATACTGAAGGTAGATTTACCTCTAGAGCCTGTCCACACAGTTTTACTGAGAAAGTGACTAATTTTAAGGAAGGCAATTTACCTTCCAAGTGTTCAAAGACCAAGTAGATCCAGTGTACCAATGACTGGGAGTCCAGGGAACCACAGCTAACTTCAGTGTACAAATCTTTCAATACAATTCACATTTACAAAAACGTTAAGGAAAAATTATGACTAATATCCAGGTTAATTTTGAGCCTTTATATTCATGGTTTAAAATATAAATTTAATTGTATACATGGAAAAATATTACATATTTGAGGCTATTACATTGCTTATAAGGCTATTCCATGCCAAAACGTATTTTTTATATGTCTTTTTTTATACCTCTATTTTTTTATAAGTCTCTCATATGAAGATGAGAAATGGCCAACAAACATGAAAAAATCTTCATCATCTTTAATCATCATCACAGAAATGTAAATGAAAACCACCCTGAGATATCACCTAACTCCAGTAAGATTAGCCCACATCACAAAAATCCCAACACTGCAGATGCTGGCTTGGATGTGGAGAGAAAGGAACAATTCTGCATTGCTGGTAGGACTGCAAACGAATACAACCCTTATAGAAAGAGGTATGGAGAATTCTCATAGAACTAAAAGTTAGCCTTCCAGTTTATCCTGCAATTCCATTACTAGGTATATATGCAGAAGAACAAAAATCATTTTACCACAAAGACATTTGCACCAGGATGTTTATTGAAGCTCAAGTCGTAATTGCCATGTTGTGGAAACAACCTAAATGCCCATCATCCCTTGAATGGATTAACAAACTCTGGCATATATATACCATGGATAAGAAATGTTGACGACTTTACATCTTTTATGTTTACCTTGATGGAGTTGAAATACATTCTTCTCAGTAAAGTATCTGAAGAATGGGGAAAAAATATCCATTTTACTCAATACTAATATGAAACAAATATATAAACAATTGTATGTCCATATGAACAATAAAGCACAAATACAGTCTAGAGAGGGGGAGAGCAGAGACAGACAGGAGGGGAAGAGGAGGGGCAATTGGACCAAGGAGGGAGGGCAATTGGCAGGCTCTAACCTACTGTGCACAATGTGAGGGTGCTCAGCACACCCTCTGCTGAAGGGCTCAACTACAAGTTGAACTTTACCTTGGAAGTGAGAACAGTGTAAACCTGAAAATTTGTACCCTTGTATTAATATCAAATAAAAACAAACCTGCTTCTCTTTTAATTAAGATTCAATTAATTTATGTAAAAGAAACTCATTTTTCACGTGGTATATTTATAAATGCTGCTTCACATATATGCTATATTTGAAGAAATAATTTGCTGCTTTTTAATCTTATGTTATAATATAAACAGAGAGTACCTTCGTAAAATTGTTTCACTGGGATTTCAGAAATTTATTGAACATTATCAGCTGCTAAAAATAAGAGGGTCTGGTACAATTGAAGAGTTATAATAAATTCTTTTACTCAAACTGTGCCATAGAAATATGATTCAGTTAATTAATATCAAAATAAAAGCAAGGGTTAGGCATAATTCAGCTTTTATATTCTCTAACTCTGGTAGGCAGTCACACAGATATATATTTTTCTTTTTTTTTTTTTTTTTGTCTATTCAAAGCTTTTGCCCATTGTTTATTAGGTTGTTTGTCTTATTATTATTTGGTAACAAGAATTATATATGTTCTACATACATTTTCTTTGTTGAATCTATGTTTTATAAGTATTTTCTCCAAGTTTGTGACTTACTTTTTATTTCAGATATATATTTTTCTATAAGTTAAGAACAAGGAATTGTAAGATTTGTCTAAATTTATGTTTATTTCTGTTTGAATGGAACAAATGTTTAACTCTAATTTTACACCAGAAAACCAAGTATTAGGAATACGATGGTACCCAAATTAGAGAGACCATGTAAACCAAACATGAAAAGGAACTAAAGACAAACTTATCCAACTTGATAATTTCCTGAAGAACAGGTTCAGATATAAACTTGGCCTTGTTATCTATACTGATCATCATCAACAGAATGACTAAGAATACAAGATATTCCTATTGTCATAGGAAAATTCACACAATTAATGTGAAGTGTCTATGATCGTCAAGGTGGTATGTACTGTACATAGTTTAAAAGATGCTAGTAGAAGAGTTAAAACATTTACATAAACAAGTAGAACAAAGAATCATATGTGAGTAATTAACTTCTTAAATTTTTATTTGTAAGTTCATCTATTTTCTTTCTCCCACAATGAACATTCAGAAATATTTAAAAAATAATACTGGAAAATATTAGAGCTTTTGTGAACAGGACAAGCAATTGCCTATTCTTAGCCAGAACTGTGGAAGTGCTATATTTTAATGGCAGTGTTTTTAAATGATAGAAAAAAAAAAAGAACAAAAAGTAAAAACAAGAAAACAGCACAAAAGTAACACCATGCAGCAAATACTGAGGTCCACAGAAAGTGACTTTTCTTTTTTCTATTTTCCCTTTCAGACCCCACATCTTGCTGCTGATCTTATCTTAGTCTTCATTCTCTGAACAATAACTTTGGCTACTGTCTATCTACACAGTACTTTCTGTTGTTCTTGAGACTGAGTCTCACTCTGTTGTCCAGGTTAGAGTGCCCTGGCATCAGCCAAGATCATAGCAACCCCAAAATTCTGGTTTCAAGTGAGTCTCCTGCCTCAGCCTCAGCCTCCCATGTAGCTGGGACTACAGGTGCACACCACACTTCCTGGCTATTTTTTCCTATTTTTAGTAATATAGGTCTCACCTTGCTGAGACTGGCCTCCAACTCTTAACAATCCTCCTGTCTTGGCCTCCAGGTTGCTAAGATTACAGACATGAGCCACAACATCCATCCTGTGTGTTACTTTTTAATATTGAGTAATCCCACAAAAATTCTAATAATTTTTATCCTCTAAACCTTTCTAACATTTAAATAATAAAGAGCATCATTTCCCGGGTTTCTATACAATTCCAAATGTCTATCTCTCTATTTTTGTGCCAGTATCATGCTGTCTTGACCACTATGACTTTGTAGTACAGCCTAAAATCTGGTATGCTGATGCCCTCGGCTTTGTTTTTATTACTAAGAACTGCCTTGGCTATACAGGATTTTTTCTTGTTCCATACAAAATGCAGAATCATTTTTTACAAGTCTTGAAAGTATGACATTGGTATTTTAATAGGGATAGCATTGAATCTATAGATTGCTTTGAGAAGTATAGACATTTTAACAATGTTGATTCTTCCCAGCCATGAGCATGGTATGTTCTGCAATTTGTTAATATCCTTTGCTATTTTCCTTTTAGGGTTTCATAATTTTCTTTATGGAGGTCCTTCACTTCTTTTGTTAAGTATATTCCTAGGTATTTCATTTTCTTTGGAACTATGGTGAAGGGATTTGTGTCCTTAATTAGCCTCTCATCTTGACTGTTATTGGCGTATACAAAGCCTACTGACTTGTGGACAATGATTTTATATCCCGAGACATTACTATATTTTTTGATGACTTCCAGGAGTCTTGTGGTTGAGTCTTTGGGGTTCTCTAAGTATAAGATCATATCATCAGCAAAGAGGGAGAGTTTGACCTCCTCCACTCCCATTTGGATACCCTTTATTTCCTTGTCTTGCCTAATTGTATTGGCTAAAACTTCCAGCACTACGTTGAGTAGTAATGGTGACAGGACAACCTTGTCTGGTTCCATTTCTAAGAGGAAAAGCTTTCAGTTTTTCTCCATTCAGTAAAATATTAGCTATGGGTTTGTCATAGATAGCCTCGATCAGTTTAAGAAATGTGCCACCTATGCCTAAACTCTTCAGTGTTCTAATTAGAAAAGGATGCTGGTTTTTATAGAATGCTTTTTCTGCATCTATTGAGAGGATCATATGATCTTTGTTTTTGCTTCTGTCAATATGGTGGATAACGTTTATGGACTTGCATATGTTAAACCAGCCTTGTATCCCTGGGATGAAACTTACTTGATCATGATGTATGACCTTTTTGGTTATAAACTGTAATCTATTGGCTAGGATTTGGTGAAACTAATATCTGACAACCACCTAATCTTTGATAAACCAAACAAGAACATGCCTTGGGGGAAAGACTCCCTATTCAATAAATGGTTCTGAGAGAATTGGACATCCACATGTAAAAGATTGAAAGTGGACCCACACATTTCTCCACTCACAAAAATTGATTCAAGATGGATAAAGGACTTAAATTTAAGGCATGAAACAATAAAAATTGTCAAAGAAAGCATAGGAAAAATACTGGAAGATATTGGTCTGATGAAAGACTTCATGAAGAAGACAGCCATGACAATAGCAACAACAGCAATAATAAACAAATGCGATTTAATTAACCTGAAAAGCTTCTATACAGCAAAAGAGACAACAACCAAAGCAAATAGACAACCTACCCAATGGGAAAGGATATTTGCATATTATGAATCAGACAAAAATTTAATAACCAGGAACTATACAGAACTTCAAATAACCCACAAGAAAAAAACCAACAATCCCATACATCAATGGGGAAGAAAGATGAATAGAATCATCTCTAAAGATGACAGACGAATGGCCAGTAAACACATGAAAAAATGCAATTGCAACAACAACAAAAATAAACAAATGGGACTTAATTAAACTGAAAAGTTCCTCTATAGCTAAGGAGACAACAAGCAAAGCAAATAGACAACCTACCCAATGGGAAAGAATAGTTGCATATTTTGAATCAGACATAATCTTGATAACTAGGATCCATAGAGAACTCAAATTAATCCACATGACAAAAATTCAACAATCCCATAATCAATGGGCAAGAGGGACGAATAGAACCTTCTCTAAAGAAGACAGATAAATGGCTAACAAACATATGAAAAAATGCTCACCATCCTTAATTATTAGAGAAATGCAAATCAAAACCACCCTGAAATACCATCTAACCCCGGCAACAATGGTCCACATCACAAAATCTCAAAACTGCAGATGCTGGTGTGGATGTGGAGATAAAGGAACACTTTTACACTGCTGTTGGGACTGCAAACTAATACAAACTTTTTGGAAGGAAGTATGGAGAACCCTCAAAGAACTCAAGCTAGACCTCCCATTTGATCAGCAATCACATTATTGGGCACCTACTCAGAAGGAAAAAAATTATTTTATCATAAGGTCACTTGCACTAGATTGTTTATTGAAGCTCCATTTACAATTGCCAAAATGTGGAGGTGGAGCAAGATGGTGGCCGAATAAGAGCTTTCTTGCAGCTGGGCATGGTGAGACTGGGGAGAGAGGACTTCAGGCATCTCTGCCAGGCAGGATCTGCCCAGAAACTTCCCTTTGGGGACACGGGGAGACAGCGAGAGGCTTCTGGACACCCTGAGGAAGGATAAGCAGTGGAGATTGGGCAAATGGTTGCGTCTGTTCGTTCAGTCTGATCCTGTCGGTGGCTGTGGGTGGGGCAACAGTGGGACTGCAGGCTGGAAAGGCCTTTCCTGTGAGGCGTTTGGGTTTCTTTTGGACTTGGCACTTGGTTGAACTGCCTTGGGAGAACTTGGGCAGGAGTGCAGGGGTTTTTGAGTGTTGTCTGGGGCCCCAGACTGGGCCAACAAGCCACA
>CAUYON010213665.1:0-16466 GCA_963573935.1 Arctocebus calabarensis
AATGTCTTTATATAGTGATCAAGAAAATGCCATGAAGGCTATCTGTAATAGTACGATCAAAACATTTCTGAATGTATATGAATCGTGCCCTATGATTGCACCAATGTACAGAATTATGATTCAATAAAATTATAAAAAAAAGCAAGATATAAAATTTAATGTTCAACTAAAAAAAAAAGAAATAAAATTTGACTGTTAATAAAATAAAACATAAGTAGCTGTACCTTAACGAAGATAAATTTAGGATTCTGAAAAATACTGACTTGTAGAATCATAATTTTTTTCTATGAAAATGAAATAGAGCAACAATGGTGTGACTCTAACAAAAGAAGGTAAGTTATGAGATTGGCCATAATCCAAGTGAGGCTGTTGGAACAGTGGTATCAGTCCGTGACCAACGTTTTAGTTAACTGCACTGCCGTGGTCATTGCCTTACCCTGCTATTATAAAAAGTATTCGACATTTCCTTGGGTTTTTCTAGGATAACAAATTTAAATCTCTTCAGAGAGTTTGTGAGTCTGTAATTTTATTTTAATAAAATTAAAATACAAAGATGAGCCATGTGCCATATTCAAATTTGTAACCACATGAAACAGGATATTGCAGTGTATACATTATGTATTAGGATTTGTCCAATGTCAGTTCTGCTGGTTTCCTGGGGATTTTTGTTTTAGCATTTGTGCTGAATTTGCTTGGCCATGACATGCTACCATGCATAACGACTAAGCAGCTGTGAACGTGCACAGAGCTCTCCAAAAATAACACCTGTGAAACCAGCCTTTTCATGGCTCCCCACAGGAAGAAACTCATTTATTAAAGCGACTTTTATATATAAAAATGAAATAAGTCACATGCATTTTGGAGAATAAAAAACAAAAACACCAACACTTCTCTTGTTGGTTGTTAGACATGAGAGAAAAATGGAAAAAAAATTCTCAAACTGTTAGAATATTTTCTCTTAGGTGCTAATGAAACATTTTTATTTTCAGCACAGAAGTTCATGTTCCATTTATTGCCAAATGTGTAATAGTTTTTATTTCACATATGTTTTAAATACAGTAATATGATTGAATTTTACTGAACTGCTACTTGTTTTCAAACAGTATTTTTTATTAATCTGGAATTTTGTTCATACCTGGAATTAGTGTGGACTGATCAGCAGAGATATTGGTAAGAAAAAGGTTAAAGGGAGTGAGAAAATTTCCAGTGTCTTATTAATATTAAGAAAAAGAGTAGTATAAACATAATTTGAAAGAAGACTTTTTTTTTTTTTTTTTTGCAGTTTTTGGCCAGGGCTGGGTTTGAACCCGCCACCTCTGGCATATGGGGCCAGTCCCCTACTCACAGAGCCACAGGTGCCACCTGAAAGAAGATATTTTTTTAACCTTATGCTGGTAGAAGGAAGCTCATCTGGAATTCTCTTTGCTTGGCAAACTCAAACCTGGCAATTCTCACCCCAGCCCCCATACTGCGTTCTCTGTCTATCTCTTTATTCTCGAGGCATCCACGAGTGATCACACCTGCCCACTTTTATGTGTGCACACCACTTGCCAAACTTCTGGTGTCTGATCTCCCTCTTAATTAGTGACCCTACTATCCCCGCTACTATCCATATTTGAAAAAATAAAGCTATCTTGGTTTTCCTCTTGCCTTCCTATCCAATTGTTTTCTGAATTTTAGCATTTTTGGTTGCTATGTTTAATTCGATAGCTAACACTTTTCCATTCTATTTCTTCAATGGAGAGGCACTATCAAACAGTGGTTAAGGAAACAGACTCTTGGTCCTGATCTTGGTGCTGCCACTTCTTCCTACATAAACTTGGACAAGTCTCTTCCAATCTGAGACTCACTTTTCTCCTTTGTACAACAGTCAAGTTGACGTAGAGGTCATTGGCAAGAGACTATAGTTCCTCTTCCCGTTGACCTTTCTGTAGGGCTGCTTGGGTTTCCTCACAACATGGCAGCTGCCTTTACCCAGAACAAGTGATCTAATAAAGTAAAAGGCAGAAGCTGCAAGATCTTTTATCATATAACGTAGCTTCAAGAGTCAGAATTTCATTTCTGCAATAAAGTATTGGTTCCATAGGTCAGTATGGGACCCCTCCCAAAACGGTGTGAATATCAGGAGACCAGATTTGATGGGGCCAGAAAGGTATTCTTAATAACAATGCTCTTGCCCTAAATCTGACTTTCCTCTTTCTTTCTCTTGTATTATGCTCACAACTGGGATTTTCCCTCAAATCACCCTTATCTCTAGCAATCTTCGAGTCATCACCAGAGCATCTCCTTATGAATTCCTACATCTTATACAAGGCAGCTATTAAGGTTTTGTTTTATTAGATACTAATCTCTTAGATGAAGTTTTCATTGTATGAACTGCAGTTTTTCTGCAGTCAAATCTATCACTGCCTTGGTTGGGATTTCTTCTCCCAGAAATAAAAGTGCTGTTCCTCTAAAAAGCTCATAAGTATTTAGTTCTATTTTGGACTAGAGGCATTATTTATTGTTTACAAATAAAATTTTGATTAATTTAAAAATTTACCATCTTTTATAGGGTATAGATTGAAATTAAATTATTTAATAAGTTTTAAAAAATGTGCTATCTATTGTACCTTATTTTCAATTTATAAGTTCCACTGGTATCTATATTTTAACTTTTGCTGGTAACATATTAGTTATTTTAATTAAAAAAAAATCTTTGTCATCTTTTTTCTGATAAGCCCGTGGTATCTGTAACTCAGTGTCTTTGAGAAACAGAAACTATATTTAAAAGCATACATTTGATTTACCTTGGCCAAATAACTGAGTCATGATTCCCCCTCCCCTCAATCTCTGTTACTGAGATCACAAAGTGTGAAATAGCAAAGGATTCTGTTTCACTGCTGGATACGTGAATGTTTTCCTTTTCCTTGTGATGAAATTTCCTTCTTGCCATCCTGGGGCACAGTATTAATATTTGTTCAATCGTTTTTCTAATGTGAGAAGGCATTTTGCATTCAGTTTATGTTGCCCTTTAAGTCAGGTGAGAATTTAAAGTAAATGCTTTTATTATTGGAATAAAAGTCAAGTCACATTCTAATTGTAATTAAGAGTCATTAGGAAGGTAACTCATTTTCCTGCAAATTTGATGCCAGCTATGTCTGCGTTTCAAGGCACTAAATACATGATACTACCTACTATGTTTAGTAACCTCTCCTTTTATGAAGCGTCATGTACAACACAGGTTTGTTCTTTTAAATAATGTTGGCTTACTCAACCATTATTGCAGAAAGTCTCTAAAGGAGTTTTTGTGGTACAAAGCCAAGAATTATTTCAGGAATAATCTTTTGTGAGCATGTACGTGTATATATCCTTTCCAATTATTTATATTCACTTATATCATTGTCTCAAAACCTTTATATTTTTTGACATATTTCCTAGATGCTAAGTATATAATATGCCTTTGAGTGATAGACTATCTTGTATCTTATACTGCCTGTTTAAGTTCTTCCCTGATCTTTCAGATCATGTCAGTCCACATATAGTGGTACTAGTCACATTATATTGTGTTTAGTCATTTAGGCCACTATTTAGGCCACTATTGTGTTTAGTAGTATTATATTGTGTTTAGTTATGTAGGCCACTATTTCCAGACTAGATTGCAGGTTGATCCTTACTTGAGAAGTGTCCAGGTACCTGGCTAGTCTTTGAGCCACTGGCTATTAGTTTATGTCTGCACGGAGCCATGTTCTCTGCTCCTATCTAGGGCTTAGAGCCTCTGAAGCTGAAGGAAAGGGAACCACATTGGTTGATACGTAATTGGCTCCCTCTGCTTCTACTGAAAAAACTTTTGGGAACTTCTAGAAATACTTAAGGATGGGGTTGGGAAGGAAGGAGTCACAACAGAAGTTTAAACAGATTCCTCTGATTCCAGGTGTCAGTCAAGTTCAGTTTTCAACCTCAGCATATATCGCAAAACAGAAAGACAGATCCTTTTCCCTCCTCCCCTCTTCCTGCTTTCTCCTTCCCCTATTCCACCCTTGTATTAATTAGCTCACCTACTGCCTTCATATTAGAATTTGAATACATTGGATTCTTGCTTCTCTAGTCTTGTGGTTCTTTACTAAGAAGAATGTGTTCCACCTCCATCCAGGTTAATACAAAAGATGTAAAATCTCCATCTTTTTAATACCCAACTAGTATTCCACAGTATACATATACCAAAGCTTGTTAATCCTTTCCTGGGTTAGTGGGTGTTTAGTCTGTTTCCCTATTTTGGCAATTGTAAATTGAACTATGATAAACAGTCTAGTGCAAATGTCCTTATGATAAAAGGATTTTTTTTCTTCTGAATAGATGCCTAGTAATGGGACTACAGGATCAAACAGGAGGTCTAATTTGAGTTCCTTGAGGATTCTCCATACTTCTTTCCTAAAAGGTTGTATTAGTTTTCAGTTCCAGCAGCAGTGTAAAAGTGTTCCCTTCTCTTTACATCCATGCCAGCATCTACAGCTTTTAGATTCTGTGATGTGGGCTATTCTCACTGAGATTAGGTGATATCTCAGGATAGTATTGATTTATTTATCTCTGATGATTACGGATGAAGAGCATTGTTTCATGTGTTTGTTAGCCATTTGTCTGTCTTCTTTAGAGAAGGTTCTATTCATTTTTCTTGCCCAATGATGCATGGGATATTGGGAATTTTTTTGTTGATTGAGTTCTTGGTAGATTCTAGTTATCAAGCTTTTGTGTGATTCAAAATATGCAAAAATATTTTCCCAGTCTGATGGTTGTTTATTTGCATTGGTTGTTGTCTCCTTAGCTATACATAAGTTATTCAGTTTAATTCAGTCCCATTTGTTTATTTTTGTTATTGTTGCAATTGCCATGGAAGTCTTCTTCATAAGGTCTTTCCACAGGCTGATATTTTCATGTAATTTCCCCATATTTTCTTTGAGGATTTTATATTGTTTCATGCCTTAGATTTAAATATTTTATCCATCTTGAATCAATTTTTTAAGTGCTGAGAGGTGCAGGTTCAGTTTTAGTCTTTTCCATGTGGTTATCCAGTTTTCCCAATACCATTTATTGAACAGGGAATCTTTTCTCTAGTGTATGTTCTTGTTTCGTTTATTAAATACCATGTGGCTGTAAGATGTTACTTTCATCTTGTGGTTTTCTATTTGGGTCCAAATGATACATTCTTTAATTTGCCATCTTTGGGACATAAGATAGATTTCTCTATATACTATGTGGATATTATAAATGATACCTACATATTGTTTTGTGAAGATTAAATACATTGATTCATGGAAAGTACATTTAAAAAGCACCTGGTACATACAAAATGCTCAATAAATGGTAGCAATTTATATAATTAAATTGTTGCCCAGATACATGGGAGTGAGTGAACTAGAATTAAGAGGAAGCTAGTGATAGCAAACATCACAGAAGTTTCAGGGATGGACAAACATGAGTTTAAATCCTGGCTCTGCGATTTATTAAATATATAAAATACTATATATGTGACTTGGCAAAATTAAAATATATGTGACTTGACCATTTACTGAGCCTCTCTGAATCCTAATTTCCTCATCTTACAATGAGTATAACAATTGTACTTTTTCATGGTGTATGGCTGAATATTGGTTTCCCCTGAAAGTTTATATTCTGATATCCCACCACTCAATGTGGTGGTTTTGGGAGGTGGGGCCTTTTGGAGGTAATTAGCTCAGGAGGATGGAGCCCTCTTGGATGGATTAATGCTCTTATATTAGGCACCCCAGGGTGCTCTCTTATTCTCTTTCCACTATATGAGGATATGACGAGAGACCTATAGGGGAGGTTTTATATAAAAAATGGATCACATGGTATCTGACAACACTCAGTAAAGAGGTTTGCTAGTTATAAGAGTTGGGAAACCCAAATTAAAAACTCAATCCTTTTGTTTATTAATTGTGAAATCTCCGTGAAACTGCCCTTAAGTCTTAATATCTTACTAGAAAATGAAGAGTGAGATAAAATGGTATTTGGCATACATATACAATAGAACCTCTGTAAGTTGACCACTCCAGGAACAGTAACAAACTGGTCAACACCCAGAGGTGGTCAACATAAGGAACTAGGCCCGCTATACTGATACCTGTGTGTCTGTCTATGAAAATTATGTCAACTTGAGGTGATGAGTGTAGGGAGGTGGTCAACTAGGGAGATTCTACTGTATTTACTTTATGTATAAATGGTATTGGCATTTACTTTTCAAAATTTACTCATTTGTCAGCTTTATCCTGCTAGAGCTATAATCCTTATGTATACAGAAGCTAGCACAGTGCCTGACATATAAAATTTGCTCAATAAATGCTGAGTGAATAAAGAAATGCATGAATGCAGATGAATATATATTTTCACAGGAATGATACATGCGCAGTGTTCAAGGACAGAGAGACAGTGACTGTCCTTATTCTACATAAGGCACAGTTGGGTGATAGAAAATTGGAAATTGGTTGAGCAAAATCTCCCCAAGGATATTAAAGGTGATAGCATTTTCCTCTCCACAAAAATACTCCCATATTGCTAACACAGTTTCATGTGACAAAATCAAGTTTATTTTCACTGCCATTGAAGTGTGAGATGTAATTGGCACTGATTCTATTAAGATCAGTCTGTTTTTGCTCTATAATTTTTGGAAATTCAGTACAGCAATATTTTCTCATTAGAACCATTTATGCAATTTTTTCATAAATGTATTTGAAGATAAAAATGTTATTTATAACGTTCTGACCTTGTAAAGCACATTTTTCATCAAACCTAAGTATTTCTCGTAATGAAACCCAACAAACATATTCCACAATCTTTACTGACTTTTAAAAATCCCTTTATTAAAAAATAACCTATTACTATAAAACAATTTGTGGTTAAATTATTATAAAAATATCTGGGAAAAAATAAAACTCAATAAATAAAAACTTCTCATTTCTAAAATGCAAGGTGCTATTTATCTAAAGTAGTTTGTCTAAAGTGGATTTTTTTCAAACAAACTCTTCTAAATGGAAGGTCATCTTTGTCACCCACATAACTTTCAAACTTTGGGGAGTGCACGTTCCTCCTTTTTAGTGTGAACAACTTTCTAGGAATGGAAGTTTTTAATGAAAACTGTGAGATGAGAAGGAAATAAAGGTGGAATTGAGGATGGGAATTTGCAGAATGTGGCCTTATTCCTTCTTTAATATAGTTATGTTTTTATCTGAGACGTGTGAAACTACAATTGGATGTGACTTCACCTGGAGAAATATTCTATTATCAAGTATTTATTCATTTCACATTTTTTTTGGCTTCTAGGCACTGAGCAGGGATGGGGATACAGTGGTGAGTAAGAAAATAAAACAATAGCACCTCCTTTCTGAAGTGTATGGTGCAGCTAGGCACATTGAACGAATAATAAATGCTGTTGAGTTGCATGAAGGAGCAGGGAGAAAATGATGTGCCTGATCTTTTCCAGAAGAAAAAGAGAAAATGTCCTCAGGGAGTGACACTGAGCCTGAGGCCCCAAAGTGGCAGAGTTAATGGATGGAGAGGAGGAAGAGAAGCGACGAGGGATGACAAGGCTCTTCTTCCAGGACATATTTGAGGGATGGAAAGAACATTAGTAGGGGGAAAATACAAAGAGAAAGGGATAGGTGATGATTGTGGGAGACATGCGAGGCCCATATATTGCTGGATTTTATGAGGTCTGAAACTGAAGTTCACAAAGTCATCCTAGAGAAAGTGCTGCGTTCCTCATTCCTGAATATCACCATGGTCACCTTTGAAATGCTCCCCTTGGGAAGCTATGCACCAATACCAGTGCTAAATCCAAGGCAATTTTGGAGCTCCTTTTTCTGGAATGGCCATCAGAGCTGTTGTCCTATAGGGTTTGACAATTAAGTTTGCAAACTTGCCACCATGAGCCTACACTTGCAGAACTGTACAGACACCTCAATGAGGCTTTGTAACTTTGGTATACTGGTGTCTAACATCTGTTTCTGTGTTGGCCTGTGGAGGTTTCTGACTGGTTCATTATTGTTGTGTGCTCATTAAACATCAGCCCAAGAAAAACCATGGTGCCAGGGAAATGACCTGGTGACTTCAAAAAGGCCTGAGAAGTATGTAAGCCTATAAAGTAGACTGCATTACAGTGAGAGACAGAGGAGGATGCAAGGCTAGATGGCTGGCTTAGCTCAGGCTGCTGTACTAAGAGCACACAGACTGGGTAACTTAGACAACAAACATGGATGTCTCACAGTTCCGGCTGCTGTAACTGTGAGATCAGGGGCCAACATGGTTAAGTTCTTGGTGGTGGCCCAAGATGTTTTGCAGATGGCTGCTTTCTTGTTCTATCTTCTCTTCTGCACATGGTAGAGAGAAATCATCTCTCTTGTGTTTCTTATTATATAAGAGTTCTAATCCTATTCATGGGAGTTCTTCCTGCAGGACCTAATTACCTCCTAAAGATCTCACCTTCAAATGCCCCCACTTTGGGTTTTAGGTTTCAACATATCATTTTGGGGAGTGCAAAAGTTGAATTCATAGCAATGGGGCTCAAACTGTGAGAGCCTTTCACTATATAGACCATCTGTGTATTTAAAATAGAGATGTATTTATATGTTAATATAGATATTACGTAAGTGTAATACTATGTGTATATGTATATATAATATGGAATCTATATTTAATCCTACAGAATTATAAGTCAACAGAAGTGAGTTTTTCTATGTTGCTTTTCTTTATGCATTTATGCTGTTCAGTAGAGAAGTCAAATATTTGGATTGGGTTTCAAAAAAGCTTGCATTGAGTGTAGACTACTGGAGACAATCCTATGTAGGAAGAGAGATCTCCAAAGAGGTGATTTCAGACATTAAAGTGAGAGACCTTGATGGAAATAGAGTGGAAGAGGAGACACCACACTGGGAATCAAAAGTAGGGAATATACATTCTAGAAAAAAAAAAAGTTGAATTAAAGTGATGTTAATCGCTTCTCAGCCCTTTGGCTAAGACCAAGTATAAAGTGATGTTAAACACATTTGACAGCTTGCCAACTAATAAGAATGGACCTATGCAACCACAATAGGACAGAAATGGGACATCTTGGCTGAAAAGCATTCTGGCTTTCAAGGGTCCATACTGAGAGGCAAACAGTCTACTCCCCAATATACTATGATCTCTCCCTTCCCGACTGGCATTAAAAGGGGAATTCTACCCCTACCTTTCACTATTTCATTTTACACATTGCCTTGTCATTTACACTTCTCTTACACTTCAAGGATTTCTGGTAAACTCTAATTTAATAAATGTTTTTAAAATGTTTGTATGACTTCACCTTTGATGACTAAGTCATAATTGTCACCACACCGTGACACCTGCCCAAATCTACTGTTGTGTATCTCACCTACCTGTTCTTTCCTGCTAGTCACAAAAGCTATAAGCCAGTAGACCTGGGATACATGTCAGAGCAGGTCTTAGCACTCCACTGATAATCCAGGTGAGAGTTAACACTTCTCTCAAAATAAATGAGCTTTTATTCTTTCCTGTACTCTTCCAGTCTGCTGAAGCCGCTACAGAATCAGGTTGATTTACTCAACAATGATCTATTGATTGTAGTATATGTTTTCAAAATCAGATCATCTGGGGAGACAATAGGAAGAAAAAGGCAGATTACATGACCCTCAGGCACTTTATAGCCTTACGCAATATAAAATGCCCCTATGCCTTCCAGAGTTTATCTATATTTCCAATAATTCCACAGAGCTCAAGATGAACATGTAGTATTTTTACATTACAAATTCCTCCGCCACCAATTTCAAAATATAAAAGAAGAGAGTTTAATTTCCTATGGTTGCTGTAGCAACTTATCATAAACACGTTAGCTTAAAACAATAGAATTTATTTTCTCATAGTTATGAAGACCAGACATCTGAAATGAAGGTGCCAGTAGGGTTAGATTTTCATGGCTCTAGGGAGCAATACATCCCTTGCTTCTTCCAGCTTCCAGTGCTCCTAAGCATTTCTTGTTTCATGACTGCCTAACTCCAACCTGTGCTCAGTTGCCTCCTCCTCCTCTGGGTATCTGTCTTTCCCTAGCCTGAGAAGCCCAAAAGGAGACATATATCTCCATTTCTCTTAAAATGTTACACATGATTGCATCCAAAGTCCACCTGCATAATCCAAAATAAGCCCCGCCTCTCAAGAACCTCATCTTAGACATGTGAACAAAGACCTTTGTTATGAGTAAGGTGACAGCCACAGCTTCCAGGGTTTAGGGCCTGGGCATATCAATTTTGGGGCCATGATCCAACCTATTACAAGAGTAAAGACTAGTTACTTTTGGAGGGAAGAAGGTAGGAAGGAGAGAGGAGAGAGAGAGAATGCACAAAAGCAAGAATATGAATCTTCCTTAAGGATAATACAATCGATCAATCTAAGAAGAGTCTTTACCTAGAGTCCTTCCCACCTCTGTCTAAGTTAAGAAATAGAAATGAAAGAAGCAAAGAAGTAAACAAAAGCTAATAAGAGATGTAAGAACTACGGACTTTGGAACCAAAGAGACCAAAGAGTTACTCGAGCACTTACATAAAATTTATATGTATTCACACACACATATATATATATACACACACACATACAAAGTAAAAGTATATGTACTGTTGTGTGGGGGGGTATGTATGTATATGTGTGCATATATATGTGGGAAGGGAGAAGAAATTTCCCCTTCACCATGGAAGGTTTACTGAAAACTCAACTCATAACAAAAAGGCTGACTCAAAAGAGAAAGATTACAAATTTATTTACCGTGTACACAGAGAGAATCATAGAGTGATTATCAGATTTCCCAGTGGGGTCTAGAAGTTTATATATTTTCACTTTAGAAGTGAGAAGAAGATAGGAAATATAGGTAATTCTGTTGCGTGTCAATGGTTATTATGTAGGATGAACATGGGAGAATAAATGGATGAAATTGATTTGTAAATGACTCTCTATGGAAACTAAATGAACCTGAAAGACCAATTATCTTCCTAACAGAGTTTGGGCCAGGGCTGCATTCTTGGTCCTTCCTGCAATATATTCAGATAACATGGAAGGGAAGGGAAGTTGATTGTTCTTTTGATGGTCTGGTTGTATGAAGATACAGGGTGCGCCCCTTCCAAAGCCTGTTGATCTCTAAGGGCCTTTAATTCAAAATACTGTTTATACTCAGGAGTCACATTTTGGAGTGAAATTTTATGAGCTCCCTCATAATGAACAACATGGAATAGAATGTGGCAGATAATGAGAAACACCCCATATTCATTTTCCTGGAAAGTATTCAGTACACGTTAGTTATTACCATGAGCACATTTTCCTTTTGAAGGAGAGATGATCAGAGCCATCTTCTTTAGCTCTAATTAGCAATATTGGCTTGCCCCCTTTTTCATCATTTCTGACAATGCCTTCATGTAACAGTTTGTTGTTTTTATTTCCTATAAGATGTTACTCCTATCTCTTGTTGTAGACGCTATAAATTTCAGTGGTATCCTAGAGAAAAGGAAGGAAGACAGCTCTTTAAAGCAAAAAGTCTTTTATAGTGCTGTAACAATGCCACTGCTGGGCAATAATATTACAAAGGCTAGAATTTATCACAGCTCATGATAAACTAAATATGGTCTGTTTGTGAGATTGCTCTTTGGGTGATAAATCATTTTAAGATATGTGGCAATGGGTGAATCAAAGTCCTTACAGAAATTCTTAAGGGGGTGCTCCTGGCAGCTATTTTGTTGTTGTTGTTGTTTTTGTCTAAGTGCTTCTAATGACACCTTCTAGTGGAAATGGAAGTGTTTGCCTAATGCATTCTCAAAATGGGACTTAGCAACTCTCGGGATTCTCATATGCCTTGATGAGCTACCCCCTGTTGTTTTCCTTTAAACACTTAAAATCAGCATGAGAAAAAAATCATTACAGTCATTTCTAACATCATTAAAAAAGAATTTTAAAACTTCATTCATATCAAGGTCTACACAAATCTGAGAAAGTGGTGTTTTGGCATATCAGTAGAATCAGTTCATATTTGCTGAAAAGAATAGACACTTTTCCAGGGAATTGCTACCAAACTACCTTTTTTCCTTTTTTGTTTGTTTGGGGTTTTTTTTTTATTTGTTTGTTTTTGTTTTTTGGCAGTTTTTGGCCAGGGCTGGGTTTAAACCCACCACCTCCTGCATATGGGGCCAGCGCCCTACTCCTTTGAGCCACAGGCACTACCCCAAATCTGCCTTTTTAAAGAATTAGGAACTTCAGAAGTAAAGATCTGTCTCTTCAATTAACATAAAGCTCTGAACTTTGCAACCTCAAATCACTTTGCCACCAGTACCCCTGTCAATGACTTCGTTTTCATCTCTAAGCCTCATATTAGGGATCTTCTACTTCAGGTATATTTTCTGGACCCCAGTTTCTTACGTACCCTCTTTTATGATCCTATAATATATTATTGTAGTTCTAAAACTTCATCAATGTTATTACATTTTAAATAATGATACATAGCTCTACTCTAAAGATGAGCTTAATAATAATGTTAATTATGCCATGACAACTGTTATTATATCTGATATAAAGAATCACGTCTATATAAAGAGTAATGTACTATTTATACTCATGGTTTCTCCAGACAGTGCTAATCATATTTCTTATATGAGCTAATTAATGCTTGTGAGAATGCTGAGAAGTAGATATTCCTTTGCCTTTCCCCTTTTACCCTTGAGGAAATTGAAGCTTTTACAGTTTATTTTATTTACTGACAGCCACACAGTAAGTAACAGATCTGGAGTTTAGTTAGGGCACTCTGATTACGAAAAATGCAAACATTGGTTTTGAGGTGTTTATCCAATTGCTAGCAGATAAAGAATTAACAGCTGTATGTCTTGAAATTTCTGTGAATTTATTTAAAAGACTTTGTGACAATAAGTCATTTCTATGTAGCTTCCAAAGTCTTTGGTCTATAAAGGAGAAAGTTAGACTAGATAACTTTCAGTGTCCTATTGGTAACTTCTCAAAGATTTGTGACTTTCCCCTTTGTGATAAATATACGCATATAAATTTGTTATGGCAGTTCGTTATATTTTATTTTACTTATAAACATATTACAAACATTCTTGGATTTAAGTTGAAAAAAATGGGACAAATATACATTGAACAGTTGTCTAAGAATCACAAGCACCCCAGTCAAAGTTCTGATATTATTCCTGTCTGGGTTCAATGCCTCTTCAAAAAAGGATAGCAATTCATCAGAAATTAACCTTTCAGATCACCTTGATTTACTTTGAGGGAACAGATACCAAATTGTTGATGCCAACGCAACTGAAATAAATGCTAGAATAAAAATTTAATACTTCTGGCAGTGCCTGTGGCTCAACAGAGTAGGGCGCCCACCCCATATTCCAGAGATGGTGGGTTCAAACCCAGCCCTGGCCAAAAAAAAAAAAAACGCAAAAAAATTAATATTTCTTTTCACCTAAAACACTTAATTAAGGGTGATGACTCATTCCAAACCCAAAATACATGTCATCGGAGTAGGGTGGCTCTTTAATTCACCACTGTTATCTTATCTGTAAATAAGATTTCACCAGAGTCCAGAACCCAGGTGTGTTGAATGATTTCATCCTTTGGGCTATCAATATAGAAATCTTTGGCATTTTTGTTCTTAGTACTTCTCTAATATTGTAGAGCTAAAGAGCTATAAATGAACCTAGTTATTAGTTCATTTAACAAGTTTTTGAGTACAATTATATTCCCATATTTTCTAAATGCTAAAAGAGAGAGAGTAAAACATGAGAATTGGTTCCTTGTTTTTCAAGAAGTCACAAATGGGCCTGGGAGAGAAGAAGCCCCGGACACATGGGAAAACAATATAAGGAAATATGTAATTAAATGCCTAGTTTTGGGACATGATACAAGAGCAATGAGATTTCAGAAAAGGATGAGAATAGAGTGGGCTGAAATTGCCAGAGAATGTTTACAGGGGAGATGAGGAATTGGTAGAATAAAAAAATAAAAAAAAGTAGATAGAAGAGAACCAGCGTGAATTATGACACAACAAACATGAAGTATATTTAGAAATCAGTCCTAATAGGAATAGAAATGAGAAATAAAAATGGACTCCCCCTTCCTTTGTGTTATGTATCTAAAATATATTGTAAAATAAAAGAAATTTTAAAATCTTCAGAGAAAGAATTCCCAAAATGGATTTTCTTATTTTATGTAATTACATACACTTCTTTATCGTGTCCTGGTGTGCATAATACCACAGCCTTGCAAATAATAATTTAAATTAATTGGACCTATTGTATTTTATTGTTTACATTTGTGAGTACATATATTTTCCTGTTTAAACTTTTTTTTTGGCATTTTATTCACTTCCATCTTGCATTGATATGCATAATGAATAATTATGGTAAGGAAAACATTTTATATTTTAAATAACTTAGTATGTGCTACCTCCTGTGATCCTTATAATCACCTGAGTCATAGCAGGTGCTACTACCACTGTTTCACAGTGGGAAACTTATTCCCAAGAAAGCTTCTTGGTTCTCAGAAGAACAGCCACATATTAGAATAATCCAAACTCCCAAAGCTCTTATCAAACTCAGACAAAATGTCTCCAGTTGGCACATTCTCACAAAACATTAAGAAACATACAGTGAAACTAAGAAAATTCACTTTCCCCTTGATGTACTATCATATGACTTTTTAAAAATGAATTTAATGACCCTTCGTATCCATATGAAGAGAATCTAACCTCCAAAAATCTACATGATTGGTATAAAGATTACCCCCTTACAGGAACAGACCAGATACAATTGTATAAGACACTTCTTGGCCACGCTTTTTTTTATAGTATACAATGGGGTTAATACTAGCCTTTAATAAAGTGCTATACAGCAGGAAGTAGAAACTAGAAATATATATTGGGGGGGAAGGTATTGTTTTTACTCTATAACTTTTATAGTCTGCTTCTGAGAAGGTGGAATACATGTAATTTTACCAATTTCTTGTAAGAAGTAAAACCAAAATTCCTGAAGCCCTGTGGGGAGGGAGGTCGGGAAAGTAAGATGTTACCCTGCCACCCCCACTTCCATACAGCGTTAAGGGACACAGTGTGGAGACCTTACACACTAAACCCCACCTAGTGGAAAACTAAAAACTGCTGATGAAAAATATTAGAGATCTAAATAAATGGAGAGGCGTGGAGGCTGACAGCAGATGCAACATAGTAGATACGTCAGTTCTCTCCAAATTCATACATAGGCTTGACACAATTGCTATTAAATTTCCAATATCAATGCATATATACATGTATACACACACACAATATCATTCTAAAATGTATATGGAAAGCCAAAGAACCTACAACTTCTGAAATTATTTTGTAAAAGAAGAAATTAGGCGGAACTATTTGACCTGACTTCAGAACTTTGTATTATTTCTTTATTTCAGAATAGCACGTGGGTATATAGGGTTTGGGTTACATGGGTTGCTTCTGCAATGCTTGAGTCAAGGGTGCAAGTGTGAGCATCACCCAGATAGGGTTCACTGTACCCACTGGGTAGGTTTTCACTCATCTTTATTTCCACTGAGTTGTCCTTCCCACTGTGCACATGTGTGCTCAATGGTTAGTTCAAATTTAATCATGACTAGCCAGTGCATGTGGTGTCTGTGTTTCCATTCTTTATAAACTTCACGTGGATAATGGTCTCCAGTCCCAACCAAATGGTTGCAAAAGGCATTAATTCATCCTTGTTTATGGCTGAGCACTACTCCACGGTGTACATACACCACATTTTGTTCATCTACTCATGAACTGATGAGCACTTGGGTTGATCCCTGATCTTTGCAGTTGTGAACTATGCTGCAATAAATATTTGCATGTAGGTGCCTTTTTAACAAAATGACTTCTTTTCTTTCTGTGAGATTGCTGAATTGAGTGGTAAGTCTGCTTCTAGTTCTTTGAGGAGTCTCTATATTGTTTTCTGTAGAGATTGTACTAATTTGCAGTCCCACCAGCAGTGTATAACCATTCCTATCTCTCTGCATCAAAACATAGTATTTAACAATAGTATCATGGTCTCAGGAGAGGGATGAATGCACAGATCAGTGAGACAGAATAGAGAACCCCAAAATAGATCCATTCAAATACACCCAATTCATTTTCGACAAAGGTACAATAACATTGTGATGGAAGAAAAGTTGCTTTTCAAAATGTAGTTGGGGGTTAGGGACATGTAAAAACCCAACAAAAATGAACCTCAACTTTAAACTTTATATACAAATTAATTCAAGATGAACTCTTGATTAAAATGTAAAATACAAAACTACAAAATGTTTCGCTGATAACATAGGAGGAGACCTTTAGGACCTAGGGCTTGGTGAGCTCTTAGATATAATCCATAAATGAAAAAAAAAAGTAAATGGGACTTCATCAAAAATAA
>CAUYON010213666.1:0-12480 GCA_963573935.1 Arctocebus calabarensis
CTGCTCACAGCAACCTCCAGCTCTTGGGCTTAAGCGATTCTCTTGCCTCAGCCTCCCTAGTAGCTGGGACTACAGGCGCCCGCCACAGCGCCCGGCTATTTTTTTGTTTTTGTAGTTCGGCCGAGGCCGGGCTTGAACCCGCCACCTTCGGTATATGGGGCCGGCGCCCTGTTCGCTGAGCCGCAGGAGCCGCCCGACATTCCTTAAATTATTGCTCTGACCCCACTACCTTCATCTTGTAGAAAACTGTCAAATCTCTGGTTCACTGGAATATCTCCATCCAATGCTTTAATTGTGATCTTTTCTGCTGTTTTTGGTGGGTAGTACAGAAGATTTGTATTCAAGATTTTCAACCTAGTATTTAAGATTTTCTTGTTAGAAGCATTCTCTTTCCCTAACTTAGACAAAAACTAAGCTTCTGGGTATGCTACTGGTTTCTTCCCTTCCTGTTAGTTTTCAAAGATTTTTTTTCAGCATTACTTCATTTGTGGCTATCCTTGGCTTTCTATTTATCAATGAATTACGGTAGTATGTATTAAGAACTAGGTGGCCTTTTTGGACTGAATGAAAATTTCCTTGTTACCCAGCTGTAGTGTGCTACTTCAGTTTGCTCATGGGAGTTGCCACTGTGTTGAAAATCAGCACCTGTACTTCATTCCCTGCCTTTGGAGTGCGGTCTATGTTTAGAAGCACTGTTTTTTCTGTTCTTGGCCTCTTGTAGTGGTTTACTCATTACTTCCTGTGGACGAGCTCAAAAGGCCTTGCCGTGATACTTGGGTTTCAGCTGCTTTGGGAATGGCTACTTTATTCCTTTTAGACACTTCCTACCCAAGGCTCTTGAAAGTGAATTTTTCATAATGTTCCTTTTTCTAATGCTAGACCAAATGTACCCTCTGAAATTGTTAAACATGTCCAGTTGTTTTGATATGACATGGAAATTGACAAGAAAATAACGCAGTTTGTATAGATGAAGTTGGTTAAAGAAAGACATTGTTATTGTACTATTTTGTCACCTTGATAAGTACAGTACAAAAAAGGTTCCTTTTAATGCCAAAGTTAAACTGCAATAATCTTTTTGTTTTGGCAGCATATTTATTATGATAACTTCTAGGTGAATAAAAGCTTACCTAGTCAACTTTCATATATTCATGGTACCTGAATGAGGGAGCAAAAGCATACTCAGTATACAAGAGTGAATATTCATAATGTTCTAGGTACATTTTTTATTTTGGGAGCAGGAGGAAGAGGCACTATTCCCCAAACCTTAATTAGTTGATCCAGAGAGTAAAGAGCAACATTTAAATATTTATTTCTGTAATCTAGATTTAAATAACAGCTTACCTTCTAGCTTTATAAGCAGGCTTATGAAAAATAGAGGGGGGAAAAGCATCAGGATTGTTCTGAAGTTGGAGAATGCAAATACCCACTGGGCTTAATCTTTTGTAAAAGGTGGCCAACAAAAGTGTATATTGGCAGCTTCACTTTATTTAGAGTTAAGATATTAAAAACTTGATCATATTTGCCCTAAATTTTTGAACATTTTTCTAAATCAGATGTCTTCAAATTATAAAAAGAAAAGGTATTTTTAGTTACTTGCCATGTTTCAAAACTTTAAAGCTACATCGTATTTCTTCTTAAAGTATACAATTATGGTATGCTATGATTTGTCGCTTGAGATAATTTTAGGTATTTTATTACTGGACATAATAGCAGCTGTTATACTTTAAGAGGACAGAGGCTGTTTCTGTATCTCAAGTATCATTAATTTCAGATGAAAAATTACCAGTTATTCTACATGTATTTCTTATAGGGGAGAAATGTAATTAACATACTGTATTTTTTAAAAAGTTAATGATTAATTATGTATTTAAAAACTTATTTTCATTAGTAAGAATTCTAAAAAATACCTTTTATGTAATGAAGATTCTAGTTTAGTGAGTTAAATATTTTTAAACATTTTAAATGTTTAATTTCTAATTCTAAAAGTAGTACTTATTGATGCTTTCCTAACTCCACAATTTAAGTAACATTAAGAAGAATCCATGCTAAGCTAAATACTCCAGTTTGGTGTGTTTTATCCCAAAGCATCTTGTCACCAGGCAGATGATGGCTTCTTGTGTCTGTAGTCACCAAAGGACAGTAGGAGTTAGGAGGGCCAGGGTTTTAATTTTTTTCCCTCAAGGATGGGAAAGTTTGTGGTATGAAGAATGTTTAAGAGGTGGACCAGGAACAAAACAATCCTTGTTGATAGGAAAGTGCCCTTTTACCGTGGTAGCTTGGAAGACAAAGCTGGGTTAAGATTGCCCCAGATGGTTTGGCGCCTGTAGCTCAAGGGGCTAGAGGCGCCAGACACATACATCAGAGCTGGCCGGTTCGAATCCAGCCTGGGCCTGCTAAACAAAAATGACAACTACAACCAAAATATAGCCAGGGGTTGTGGCGGGTGCCTGCAGTCCCAGCTCTTGGGAGGCTGAGGCAAAAGATTCTCCCCCTTAAGAAAATCGCTTAACCCAGGAGTTGGAGGTTGCTGTGAGCTGTGACACCACAGCACTCCACCGAGGGCGACAGCTTGAGGCCCTGTCTCAAAAAACAAAACAAAAATTGCCCTATCAATATGGAAGGAATAAGAACCTGGGGGAGTGGCTCGGCGCTTGTAGCTCTGCAGCTAGGGTTCCATCCATACACCAGAACTGGCAGGTTCGAATCCAGCTTGGGCATGCCAAACAACAATGACAACTACAGCCAAAAAATAAAAATAGCAAGGCGTTGTGGCCAGTGCCTATAGTCATAGCTACTTGGGAGGCTGAGGCAAGAGAATCACTTAAGCCAAAGTTGCTGTGAGCTATGATGTCATAGTACTGTACCAGGGGTGACAAAGTGAGACTATGTTTCAAAGAAAGGAAAACAAAAATAGTGGGAGGCATTGTGGTTCAGTGGGTAGGGTGCCGGCCCCATATACGGAGAGCGGTGGGTTCAAACCCAGCCCTGGCCTACAACAACAACAAAAGTGCCTGGGAGAACTGACCAAATTATTAAGGATGCATGGACAATGTATGAATGAAATTGGCTTTAAAACCTTTCTTAGGCTCGGCACCTGTGGCTCAACGGGCTAAGGCACCAGCCATGTACACCTGAGCTGGCGGGTTCGAATCCAGCCCGGGCCCGCCGAACAACAATGACGGCTGCAACCAAAAAATGGCCAGGTGTTGTGGTGGGTGCCTGTGGTCCCAGCTACTTGGGAGGCAGAGGCAAGAGACATGCTTGAGCCCAGGAATTGGAGGTTGCTGTGAGCTGTGATGCTACAGCACTTTATCCAGGGTGACAGCTTAAGGCTCTGTCTCAAAAAAAAAAACCTTTCTCTGTTACTTCTCCCCTTTTTTTCATCTCCCTTAGGAAGCCTATAGGGTTGCAAATAGAATAATTCAAAAACACACCAAATGATGTCAGAAGTTTACTGAGATGGCTTCAAAACTATTCAGAAATGAGTATAATTGTGATGGATGTGTTACTAGTTTAATGTAAACATTTCACATTGTATATTAAAGCAGTACACTGAACCTCATAAATGCATCAATGTACAAAGTTATGATTTAATAAAAAATAATTAAAAAAATAAATACATATTTTGGGTCAGAGAGAGTGATTTACAAATCTGTATTATGCCTTGGCTAGTAGATGTTGTAGATGATAGCATGGGGAATGATTCTGAGCTAGTCTTACCTTAAAAAATATTTTCATACGGGTAAGAAACCAAGAGACTTGATAGGTGACTGATAACATTGATTACTTATAGATACTGTTGAAAGATTGGGAGAGCTTTAATTTTTACTTGTAGGATCTTTATCTTAGGGAGTTACTAAAAATATACTTTCTTTGTTTATAGAATGAGAAGTTATTATCAGATAATAACTTTAAGTATCCTTCCAGCTTTAGGATTTAGTTATTGATCCCTCTTTGGTCTTTAGAATCTGGATTTTCCAGTCTTGGTTTTATTGACTTAGATTGGTTTCTTCTAGAATTCCAGAATTGAGAGACAATGGGAAGAAATTAAAGAACAGGTGTGGCTGATGGATGCGTGGAGATGGTGGAAAAGTGGCTTCAGTTTTGTTAAGGGGAAAGATTAGTGTTAGAGATAGGACCAACATGGTTTTCTCTTGGAATATGATGCTTGAAACCTGCTCTGTGTCTTAGTGCAATATAGTGTTTTACAAATGCTAGAAGTTTTTCTAGAGACATTTACATTCTCTGTAGACAAATACATTTAAAAATCACTAACTTCTCCATGATGTGGAATGAGTCTACTCCATTTAGAAGGAGTAATTGCAAGGATAGGTGGGACAAGCTGATCTATTTTAAAATAAAATTGTATCTTTTATACGGCACAAATGGGAACTGTGTCTCCTTGACATGTTTCAAAGCATTTCTCTGAAAATGTGAGATTAAAGAAACTCTCTACCACTCAGAATTGTCAGAACACTGATGTTCTTTAAAACTATCTTTGTAGCTGTTAGTATGTACTGACAGAGTTGAGGTTTTTTTATGTTTTATTCATTATTAGAATTTTTGCATATGAATGTTTTTATATTATGGTTACATCTTAGTTGAACTTGGTTTCCAGATATAGTTGTTGTATACTTGGTCCCAGTCTCTGTATTTTTAGCCCTGTAGGCTAATATTTAATTTGGGTTTATTACTTTAAAATTATTTTTGAAATTTATGTATATTAAAATGTGTCATATAAATGCAATGTTGTTTTTCTTCAACCCGAGAAAGCATTGAGACTTCAGGGAGCCATGCTTTCTGTTATCCTTATCTCTTCAAAATCTTTCCATGATAGAAGAAAAATGCTTTGTAGCATTTCTCTAAAATGTAATATTTGAGGATCTATTTTAATGTATAGGAAGACATTTACATAATGCTTTGAGTAGGTGGGGGAAAAAGTTGAAATATTGGTGGCAGCATCTGTTAGACTCATATCTGTATAGTAAAAAGTTAAAATTACAACAAATGTTATACTTTGACTGTATTCTTTGTGTATTACCATTGGATTGCCTTTGGTATGAAGGTTTCTAGTCCTTTATAGTTGCTGTTAATTTTGTTCTAAACCTGAAAGTGTTAACAGCAACTTGAAAATGTGACAAAGCTCAATTTCATTTCTTGTTTATTGCTTGTTTTCCTATTGGACAATTGGAAGTAGCTCTGCCCTGGCAACTAAAATGAGCTATTTGCATAACCTAGTTTGATTGGCTAGCATTCTGACTAACAGTTCCAATCATATGGTGTGGGTTTAGTGGTAGGCTATGCTAATTAGCCGCTGTTGCTGGGGTTCAGGATGGTTTCTGTGTGCTGTTCTGCTGCATTGTGTTGCCTGGTGAGAGACATTGATAAATGAGTGTTTAATGATCTGCAGCAGTTCCCACTCACTGCGGGCAGGCAAATTTTAGAACAGAAGTGGAAATAAGGATTTAATTGCCCTGTTAAATACCTGTAACCAAAATAAATGTGTATTAAATTTTAGAAATTAAGTTGTATAAAATCTTTATCTAATTAAATATTTTCTAACATAAAAGGAAAATATTTTGCTTTGTCTCTTAAATATAACTCAGGTAGCAGCATTATGCACAGGTTTTCTAAAACTCTGTTCATTAAACTTGATCATTTTTTTCCAGATTAGAAACAGTATCATTGCAATAAGTAGCATATTTGATTTTTCTCATAACTGTGACCTTTTATAAAGATACATGTTTCTATTTAATAAATTCTGCCCAAAAGCTTGCACCATTTTGTCTTGTACTGCCCATGTAATTTAGCAAATAGGAGATTGAACTTGAATCCCCTGTTATTCCATTCGAAGATCAGATAGTTACTCACTATCTCTTGCTATCATTACCTTTCCAATTTAAGTCAGGTATTTTAACTGTTGCTTGTACTGTTATCTCTGGTTTATAGTAAGTTTTTATTGGGCTGTTAGGTAGCAAGTTTTGTAGGAAACAGGAGACGTGGTTCTTTGTTCAAGGAACCTTAAGAGGTAAAGAATAAATACATAAGATGTTAGATAAAAATGTAAGATAACCGTACAGTAAAGGATTTATCTGGAAGGGTATAGGGAAAAAAATTCACTAGGCCTTTTGATGATAGGGACATGGGAACAGCTTAAAAAGCAATCCTGTAGAATTATGTTAAGGTTTTAAATATGACTTAGGATTCAGATAGCTGGAGAATCATAAGAATGGTTTAGGGTGAGGATTACTTGAGCTAAGGTAATGTTTCTGGTATTATTCAGTTTTCAAAGATAGGTGGTTGCAATGATGAAAATCTGCAGTATTTTGGATGCTTCATTGCCCAAGTTTCTAAGCAGGCTGGTGTCATTCTCTTAACACAGACCATGGTATCTTAACTCTTCCAGCTGGTGGTGGTGTTGCTTTTTCTTCACTTGGTGTTGTGGTAAGCAGTGCTCTTCAATCTTTGTGTCTGTTGGTTAAAGCATATAGAACTCTTTTACCTTATTTTATCCTTCTTTGTAGCCCCAAGGCATTGAAATGCAGGCAACAAATACCATTTATATGTTCGCATTACATTTTTTAGGAGGTTTACCCCTTTAATTGTTCTATCCTTTAAGAGCCTAGTAAAATTAGATAGACAAGCTAATTGGACAGTCTTATGTAGACTTGCAAAGAATAAAGAAAATTACACCATAATATTTGATTATTGATTATACTTCTCTGGGCATATATATTGAAGATTATAAAATAAATTTCCAAAAATGCTTTATTCACCTAGAGTTGAAAACTGGACTCAGAGAATTAATAATTTAACAGTTGTGGATGACATATATTTTCACATAAGTATATTAAAAGGTAGAGTATCCATACTGAAATTCAGAAGAGGGAGTGATTTTTTTTTTTTGGCATTAAGTCTAGGAAAAGATTCTTGGTGAAAGTGGTATTTCACATGGTCTTGAGGAATGGGCAGTATTTTAATAGGCGATACTGTAAGGTTGCCTGGTGTGGATGCTTTACCAGTTGAAGTTGAAGGTGTGTTTGGAAAATTTAGTTTACTAAAGAAGATTGTTTTTTGAGGGTTTTAAGAGGTGGATAGCAGACTGAAGTTTTTTGTGTAAAAAGTGGGATACTTAAAACTTCTTTACAGCAACGTTTTATAGTGTATTTTTAAAAACATATACCCTCTGTGAATGTTTACAAGTTTCAAAATAGACATTTGATTTTTAAAATAACATGTGAATATGATATTAATTCCAAAGTGTTTGGTTTAAGCAACTGGAAGGTTTGATTGCCATCCCCGAGATCGGGTATGTTGTAGGAGAAGCAGGGTTGGTGTGTGTATGGGGTACCTATAAAAGATCAGGTTTTTAATATGTTAGAACTTTCAAGAACAGCTGTATTATGTTATAATTGGCGAACCATAAACATAATTAAATGCAATTTGATGGATTTTGATGGTATTACCTGTGGAACTTTCATCACAATTGGGGTAATGAAAGGGTCCTTTCCCCAAGTTTTTGTTTTGTTTTGTTTTAGTAATCTTGTCCCCCTCCCCCAACCCACTAGGTAACTAGTGATTGGCTTTCTGTCAGGGTTTATTACTTCACCTTTTCTAGAATATTATATAAACAATTTAAAATATGTTCTTTTTGTGTGTGTTTTCACCCAATAAAGTTTTTTTTGAGGGTCATCCATGTTGTATAATGTATCAATACTTCATTTCTTTTTCCCCACCATTCATTACCTTATTTATTCCTCAAAAGCTAAATGGTTTGTAATTGTAAGGTAAGATCTAAGTGGTAGTTGTTCCTTCACCTAGGAAGCGTTCTATATACCAGTGCATTGTTGATTTTCTTTGGGTGGAAACTTGCTGACCTTCCCCCTTTCTTGAATTTGAGTTTTTCTTTCAAGTGAGTATATAATCGTTCATCTACTAGTTCAGTTTAGTATTGAGCACATGTGATGCTTGTCTTTCTGTTCTTGGGATACTTAGGAGAGTGTTCTTCCAGTCCTTCCAGGTTGTTACAAAAGATACAAAATTTCTATCTTTCTTTATGACTGAATAGTTGTTCCATGGTAGACCATGGTTTATTAATCCATTGATGTGCTGAAGGGTGTTTGAGCTGTTTTCACATGTTTGCAACTGTGCATCAGGCCTCTATAAACATTAGAATGTAAATGTCTTTATGGTAAAATGACTTTTTTTTCTTTTGGGTAGATGCGGTAATGGAATTGCAGGATCAAATGGACAGGTTGACTTTTAGTTCTTTGAGGACTCTCCATTCTTCTTTCCATAAAGACTGTACCAGGCGTCCTCAGACCATTGGAGGGCCGGACTATAGTTTAAAAAAAAAAAAAACAAACTATGAACAAATTCCTGTGCACACTGCACGTATCTTATTTTGAAGTAAAAACAAAACGGTAACATACAATTCACAACAACGCGTAGTTTGAGGACCCCTGGACTGTACCAACAACAGTGGATGAGTGTTTCCTTTTCTCTAGGCCCATACGTGCATTGGGACCGTGTGATTTCGGTCATTCTCTCTGGGGTTAGGGGATAGCTGAAAGTGGTTTTTGATTTGCATTTCTGTGATGATTACCACTGAGCATTTTTCCATGTGTTTGTTGGTCATTCGTTTGCCCTCATGAGAAAAGATTCTGTTCATGTCTCTTGCCCAGGTTTTAATGGGGTTGTTTGCTCTTTTTTGTTGATTGCTTGAGTTCTTTGTAGATTCTGGTTATTAGCCCTTTGTTGGCAGCATGTGAGTATCTTCTTCCACTCTGCAGGTTGTCTCTTTGCTTTGTTGATCTTCTCCTTAGCTTTGAAAAACTTTTTAACTTGATTAAGTCCCATTTATTTATTTTTACTGTTGCTAATTCCCTTGGGGGGTCTTCTTCATCAGTTCTTTCCCATTAACTCATTAAGAGTTAACCCAAAACTCATTAAGAGTTTTTCCCACACTTAGTTTTTATTGTCTCATGTATTAGACTTAAATCTTTTATCCATTGTGAGTTACTTTTCATAAGTGGTGAGAGGTGGGGGCTCCAGGTTTGGTGCTAACCAGTTCTCCCAGCACCATTTATTAAATAGGAATTATTTTCCTCAGTGAATACTTTTGTTTGGTTTATCAAAGATCAGGTGGTGATATGAGGCTGGTTTCATTTATAGGTTCTCTGTTCAGATCTATCTCTGTTTTTATGCCAGTACCATGATATTTTGATCACTGTAGACTTACAGTATAACCTGAAGGCTGGTAATGCGATGCCTTCAGATTTGTTCTTATTTCGCAGAATTGGATTGGCTGTTCTTTGTTGTTGTTGTTCCATATGAAACAAAGAACTATTTTTTCAAGATCTTCAAAGTATAACATTATAATTTTAATGGGGGTTGCATTAAATCTATAGATTATTTTGGGTAGTATAGACACTTAAACAGTGTTGGTTCTTCCCTGCCATGAGCATGGTGTATTCTTCCATCTGTTAACATCTTCTGCTGCAGCTTTTGACAGTGTTTCATCGTTCTTATCTGTAGAGATCCTTCACTTCCTTCATTAAGTATATTCCAAGATAATTTCATTTTCATTTGAAAAGATTTAAGGGTATTATATCTTTGATTTGATTTTTCAGCTTACCTACTCACCTCTCACCATACTTAATAGTCTCTTTAATTTTATCCATTCTAATACTTCTGTATGGTGATACCTCATTGTGTTTCTCAATGACTAATGATGTTGAACATCTTTGCAAGTGCTTATTTGTCTTCTGTATGTCATATTTGGTGCAGTGATTGTTCATAATATTTTGGTTATTGAGCTTTGAGAGTTTCTTACATACTTTGGACACAAGTCCTTTATCCAAGTATATTATTTGCAGTGATATTCTTTCCTAGGCCGTAGCTTGTCTTTTCATTGTCTTAAAATTGTCTTGAAGATCAGATGTTTTAAATTTATATCATCTAGAACTATCTGTTGAAAGGACTGTCTTTTCTTCCCTGAATTGCCTTTGTTTTTGGTTGAAAATCAATCTTTCATATGTGAAAGTCGGCTTAGGAACTTTCTATTCTGTTCGTTAATCTGTTTGTTGTGATGACAGTACCACATTGTTTTGATTATTGTCATAGATGATAAGTGTTGTAGTCAAGTAGTGTTAATTCTACAACTTATTCTTTTTTCATAGTTTTTTTCTTTTCTTTCTTTCTTTTTTTTTTTTTTTTGAGACAGTCTCAAGCTGTCACCCTTAGTAGAGAGCTGTGGCATCACAGCTCACAGTAACCTCTAACTCTTGGGCTTAAGGGATTCCCTTCCCTCAGCCTCCCAAGTAGCTGGGATTATGGGTGCCTGCCACAACATCTGGCTATTTTTTTGTTGTAGTTGTCATTGTTGTTTTAGCTAGCTCAGGCCCGGTTGGAAACTGCCCGCCTTGGTGTATGTGGCTGGCACTCTACCCAATGAGCTATAGGTGCTGCCAATATTTTTCTTCAGACCTACGTACATGATGCCCCTCTCCATTTAACATAATCCCTCTCCATAATAACTTAACCTTTTCGTTATTTTTAAATTCTCAGTGTACAAATCCTTTATGTATTTTGTGAGATTTTTGCTAAAGTATTTCCTGTTTTTGATAAGACTATAAGTGATCTTTATATTTCAGTTTCTAATTATAGTGCTGATACATAGAAACATGGTTGATTTTCATATATTGCTCTTACTTTCCACAACCTTACTAAAAATTACTTATTAACTCTAATGACTTTTTGGTAGATTCTATCGCATTTTCTCCTAATTTAGGTTGCCTGTAATGGAGATCTAATTTTGTTTCTTTCCAGTTTGGTTGCCTTGTGCGCATTTCTTTTTCTTATCTTACTACATTGGTTTCAATCTCCGTAGAATATGTATAGAACATAGATTATAATGTTAAATAGAGTGGTAAGATAGGACACTCTTTTTTGTTTTTTATTTTAGAGGGGGAAATAGTTTTTCATCACTAAGTATTGATGTTAGCTGTAACTGATTCCTAGTTGCTTTTAAAAATGAAAATGTTTTTAAAAGTCAAAAATGGATATTGGATTTGTCAAATGTTTTTCCTGAATTTACTGAGATTAACATGTAGTTTTCCTTGGGCAGTGCCTGTGGCTCAAGGAGTAAGGCATCAGCCCCATATATCAGAGGTGGCAGGTTCAAACCCGACCTCGGCCAAAAAATAAAAACTGCAAAAATGAAGAAGAATGTGGTTTTCCTTTTTTAGTTAATTTGATGAAACTACGTTGATTGTTTTCTTACGTTAAAGTGATACTACATTTCTGAAATAAAGGCTACTTGGTCATGATATATTGTTCTTTATTTAGATCGTTGGATTTGTTACGATTTTGTTTAGAATTTTTGCTTCTTATGTTCATGGAGGGATATTGGTATTTTATTGATTTGTTTTGTTGATTTCTGCTCTGGATGTTTATCATCTTCTGTTAACTTTGCATTGTGTTTGTTCTTTTTCTACTGTATTAAAGTAGAAAGAAATCATTGGTTTGTGAGTTTTTAAAATAGAGGTGTTTAGTATTACAACTTTCTCCATAAGTATTGCTTTATCTGTTTTAAAAATTATATTTCATTATTATTCAATATTCAAAATTTGCTGTTTGATTTCTTCATTCGAGTTCATTAGAATGGTTTTGTTTTATAAGTATTTGGGAACTTTACATATATCTTTCTGTTAACTTTTTCAGGTTATATTCATTGTCATCAGAGAACATACTTTGTATAACTTGGTTACCTTTATTTTTTATTGAGACTCACTTTTGTCACACTCTGTATATTTCTGTGGCGTCATAGCTCACAGCAACCTCCAACTTCTTGGGCTCAAGCCATTCTCTTGTCTCAGCTTCCCTGGTAGCTGGGACTACAGGTGCCTGACACAACGCCTGGCTCTTTTTTTGTTTGTTTAGCAGGCTGGTGAGGGTTTGAACCCATCAGCCCCCGAGCATGTGGCCAGTAACCTAACCACTGAGCTATGGATGCCTAGCTTTGGTTAACTTTAACTTACTGAGATTTGTGTTCTAGTCCATAATAGGGTCTGTCTAGGTAAAAGTACTGTGTCAGTAGAAAAGAATGTGCTTTCTGCTCCTCTTTGGTAGAATATTCTCTAATTGTCAGTTAGGTCAGGTTAGTTGATAGTGCTATTCAAATCTTCTATATCCTTACCATTTTCTGTCCGCTTGTTCTTTCAAATATTGAGAGAAGGATATAGAAATACCTGTCCTGGCTCAGCTGACTAAGGCGCCAGCCACATACACCTAGGCTGGCGGGTTTGAATCCAGCCCAGGCCCGCCAAACAACAATGACGGCTGCAACACACACACAAAAAAATGTCAGGGTGTTGTGGCGGGCGCCTGTAGTCCCAGCTACTTGGGAGGCGGAGGCAGGAGACTCGCTTGGGCCCAGGAATTGGAGGTTGCTGTGAGCTGTGATGCCACAGCACTCTA
>CAUYON010213668.1:0-21089 GCA_963573935.1 Arctocebus calabarensis
TTTTTTTTTTTTTTTTTTTTGAGACAGAGCCTCAAGCTGTCACCCTGGACAGAGTGCTATGGCATCACAGCTCATAGCAACCTCCAATTCCTGGGCTCAAGCGAGTCTCATGCCTCCGCCTCCCAAATAGCTGGGACTACAAGCGCCCGCCACAATGCCCGGCCATTTTTTGGTTGCAACCATCATTGTTGTTTGGCAGGCCCGGGTGCTGGATTCGAACCCGCCAGCTCAGGTGTATGTGGCTGGTGCCTTAGCCCGTTGAGCCACAGGCGCCGAGCCTCTTTTTTTCTTTTTTGAGAGAAAATCTCACTCTGTCACCCAGGGTACAGTGCTGTGGCATCATAGCTCACAGTAACCTCAAACTCTTGGGCTCAAGTGATTCTCTTGCCTCATTCTCCTAAGTAGCTGGGATTATTGGCACCTGCCACAACACCCAGCTAGTTTTTTGTTTGTTTGTTTTTATTGAGACAGAGTCTCACTTTGTCGTCCTCTGTAGAGTGCCGTGACCCACCATAATACCTGGCTATTTAACCACTGAGTTACAGGTGCCCATTTTTTTGTTTGTTTTTTTCTTCTTTTTTTCTTTTCCAGCTAGTTTTTCTACTTTTAGTAGAGATAGGTCTTGCTCTTTTTCAGGTTGATCTTGAACTCTTGAACTAAGGTAATCTACCCACCTTGGGCTCCCAGAGGGCGAGGAATACAGGGGTAAGCCACTATACCAGCTTTATTTTTCTTCTTCTTTTTCTTTTTTTGTTTTTTTAGAGACATTCTCACTTTATCACTCTCAGCAGAGTACCGTGGTGTCACAGCTCATAGCAACCTCCAACTCCTGGGCTTAAGTGATTCTCTCCTGAGTAGCTGGGAGTACAGGCACCTGCCAGAACACCCAGCTATTTTTTTGTTGCAGTTTGGCTGGGGCTGGTTTGAACCCACCACCCTCGGTATATGGGACTGATGCCCTACTCACTGAACCACAGGCGGCACCTCTAATTTTTCTTATTATTAATTTTTTTTTTTTTTTTGTAGAGACAAGGTCTTACTCTGTTGCCCAGGCTGTTCTTGAACTCCTGGCCTCAGTTACTCCTCTTGCTTCAGCTTCCCAGAGTGCTGGGATTTATAGGCATGAAACACTGCACCCAGCCAGAAAATATATTTTAAATCTCAAGTTTCCTTATGGAACCAGATACCCTTCAGAAAAGGTGCTAAGAGCCCTCATTATCCTAGGTTACCTCATTGTACTTGCTATTAGAGATAAAAAAAAAAGGGAACCCCTTGGGCACAGCGTGTTTATTCTTTTAAAAGTAGCCCAAAAAAAACTAGTTGGTCTAATCTTGTATGTTTTTATCCTGTAAGCCACTGCAGGTGTGTGAACAAGACTGCCGCTTCAACAAAATCCTAGACCCAACCACACCTTGAGAAAAGAATGGCCACTTCCCGGGGTGCAGTCTTTTTCATGCTGGTGGTATCCTGTGTTTGCAGCACTGTCTTCCACAGGGACCAACAGACTTGGTTTGAGGGTGTCTTCCTGTCTTCCATGTGCCCCATCAATGTCAGTGCCAGCATCTTATATGGAATTATGTTTGACGCAGGGAGCACTGGAACTCGAATTCATGTTTACACCTTTGTGCAGAAAACACCAGGTAAATGCAAATGGGACCTTACCAGAGTCTGAAAATTCACACTTTCATATTCTCTTGCCAGAAGCAAATGTGCTGAGAGTTCATGATGTAAATTACAGAATCTGAGAGATAGTGAAAAGCCTTCAGAGAACTGAACATGTGGTTTTAATTCATTTTGAAATTATGAGATATTTGGGCTGCATGTATTCTGAAACTTGTATGTCCAAGAATGGCTGTTATTTGTTCTTTTTCTTATCTAAAAGTGGTTAATACTCCAGGGCTCCAGAATATTGGGGGTGGTTTTGGGAGAAGAATCAAATGCAGGTTTTACTGACATCCTTGGACAGGGGCTGAGGGGATTCTGAAAATTGTTTTTGAGTTGCCAGTGTTCTTTTTCTCAGGGTGCCTAGGGATTCTGGGGAAGAAGTAGGAGCTAGATGTCCACCAAAGAAATGGCAGCAGGACCCTCAGGGTTTTCTCTAGTTCCCCTTTCCAGTACTCCTGCTAGGTATTCCACACAAGTTGGATCTTTGGAATAGCTTGAGGGGAGAGCAGGTAAATCTAGTAAGTAATAGAAATGTTTACAAAGTCAGTGTCTGAAGCGGCCTAACTTTTGGTAATCAGCTTGTTGTCTTCTGTTTTGTTCCATGGACAAACTAGGACAGCTTCCAATTCTAGAAGGGGAAATTTTTGATTCTGTGAAGCCAGGACTTTCTGCTTTTGTAGATCAACCTAAGCAGGTAAGTTTCTTGTCTTTTTTCTTATTTTTTTTTTTGAGACAGACAGAATCTCACTTTGTCACCTTCAATGATATAACAGCTCACAGCAACCTCAAAACTCTTGGGCTTAAGCGATTCTCTTACCTCAGCCTCCCTGAGGGAGGGAGGTACCGTAGCCTCCCAGGTACTACAGGCGCCCGTCACAACGCCATGCTATTTTTTGTTGTAGTTGTCATTGTTTGTTTTGACAGGCCCAGGCTGGGTTCAAACCCACCAGCCCTGGTGTATGTGGCCAGTGCCCTAGCCACTGAGCTACAGATGCCGAGCCAGCAGGTGAGTTTCTTGTGCTTTGGTGTTTAGATTCTCAGTACCTTGAGAGTGCCTCTGTTAAATACCTCCTACTATTCACTAATGAGATTGAAGTCATGTGTGAGATCAGTTTTCTCCTCTGCTAACCTCAGGGATAATAGTAATTATATTCCCTGACTCATGAGGGCTGGGTGGAAGGAGGCTAGAAATTAGATTGTGGCCATGCAGGGATGACAGTAGCTTTTAGGAGATAGTTCCCTATATATTTGCTGTTTAAGGTTTTGAGTTGAAGCGATCAACTGCATGGATTTGTGTAAATGGAGGAGATAGTCATGAAGTTTTATAGGCTATAATGTATTAACATGGAAGTTGAGGGGATCGAGACCAGTGAATTTTAGAGTGCCTTGATGCAGGATAGCGGTATGACTGTACTCAGGAAATTAGGCAATAGCCCATAATGACAAAACTCTTTGGTAATAGGGGATGAATGGACAGTTTGCAGTGATTATTTCACATTTGAGTACCCACAACATCTTATATCCTCCAGTGTGTTATTGAAATGAAATAGAATAAAGTAGAATGTTAAACTTTGGGAGCAGAGATACAAGTATTTATTATTCAGTGTCACTAGAATGATCATTACCCAAAGGAAAACCTGATGTTAAAAATGGTTTAAGTTTAGGGAACTAAGAAAATATATTTCAGGTCAGTAGCACATGAAGGGCAAACAGGCTAGAAAATTAGTAGCTATTGAGAGCAACTAGATTATCAGACAGTGATTTGACATTTAGAAAACATGATTGTCTTAGGTACTGTACAAATAGTTAAAGGTTAATTAGCAGTATAACTATAAATAGTAATGCTGCCAGTCTCCTTCAGACAAGAAACTTTATAGAAAGCAGTTAAATGTATTAGGTAAATAACAGGTCTTTATCTACAAAAGATGTGACCATTTAGGTTTTCTGTTTTGGGAAACTTGGGTCTTAAGAGATACGTTTGAAGGGTAGTATAATCCGCATAAGCTATTTCAGAGCAGTTTTTGGAGTTGATAGCCTGGAATTCTAATTCCAGCCTCAGCAATGCTCTGATTCTCTGAGCTTCGGTTTTTTTCTTGGAATAAAATGGGCATGAATTCTGCTTGCCATTAGTGTCATGACATTGCATATAAAAAGTGCTAAGTAAATAGTGGCTGTTATTAACCCTGTGTTTTCTAAAAATATATATATATATATAGAAAAGATAATTGTATTGTAGTTGCTGATAATAATGATTATGGGGCAGTGCATTGTTTAAGAATAAATGTTCGAAAACCGCCGGGCGTTGTGGCAGGCGCCTGTAGTCCCAGCTACTTGGGAGGCGGAGGCAGGAGACTCGCTTGAATCCAGGAATTGGAGGTTGCTGTGAGCTGTGATGCCACCACACTCTACCCACTCTACAGCTTGAGGCTCTGTCTCAAAAAAAAAAAAAAAAAAGAATAAATGTTCGCTCAGGGAAACAGATTTAATGTAATGGTTTCATTTGAGCATTTGGTGTGTGGCACACATGTAGGTGCTGAAGTGCAAGATGAGCCCAACTTGTTCTGTCCTTAGAGAGATTATTAAGAGTCTAACATCAAGGGTAACACTTGTGGTTCAGGGGGTAGGGAGCCAGCCCCACGTACTAAAGGTGGAGGGTTCAAACCCAGCCCTAGCCAAATTGCAACAACAAAAAAATAGCTGGGTATTGAGGCAGGCGACTGTAGTCCCAGCTACTCAGGAGGCTGAGGCAGGAGAGTTGCTCGAGCCCTGGAATTTGGGTTTGCAATGAGCAATGATCAGGCTACTGCAGTCTAGCTTGGGGGATAGAACAAGACCCTGTCTCTGGGAAGAAAAAAGTATAAGATGAAGATAGCTGCAGCTAGCATTGTTTGGCAGCCACACAACTCTGCCTCATGTGCACAATAGTTTAATGCTGTTATAAAGCATATTTGTCATCTCACACATGAGGAAAGTAATAGCCCCTGTTACTGTATTAAGCTTTGGGGGCTAGCAAGCAGGTCTTCTGTGTTCCTTCACTATCCCCAACTCTGTGGCCTAAACGTAATTTATATGACATATACAATAACAGTAAACTTAAATGACCTGTAGAAAAAAATGATTTTTAGGGGAAAAAAGGGAAAGAAAATAATGATTTTTATCATAACTATCAAAATGAAATGGATTGTCTTCTTCAGTGCGGTCTGCTTCTCTAGATTTCTGCTCCTACAGCACAGAGAGGTTGTGGAGCTTTCTGCCACTTACTCTTGTTGCTCCCCAAAGCATATGAGGGAATAGACGGGTGCCACTAAAGAGGCTGTTCGCTGGATGAATAGACCATCTCTTTTGAAGGGTGCCGAGACTGTTCAAGAACTCTTAGAGGTGGCCAAAGACTCAATCCCCCGAAGTCACTGGAAAAGGACCCCAGTGGTTCTGAAGGCAACAGCAGGACTGCGCTTACTGCCAGAACAGAAAGCCCAGGCTCTGCTCTTTGAGGTAATTTTTAAAACCTGCATCTTGGGTAATTTCATCCTTTTCCCTATATGAATATCTTCTTTATGAGTTTTTAACCTTTTAGAATATGACTGCTACCTTTAGTATTCCACTATCACTAAAGCACTGTGATGACTCTGGGCTCTTGTTATAGCCATTTACATTTTTAACAGTCACTCTCAAATTTTGAGACAAAGTCTCACTTTGTCACCATCTGTAGAGTGCTATGGTGTCTTAGCTCACAACAACCTCAAATTCTTGGGTTCAAGAGATCCTCTGTTTTTGTATTTTGTTTTTTTGTTTGTTTATTTGTTTTGAGACGGAGTATCAAGCTGTTGCCCTGGGTAGAATGCCATGGCATCACAGCTCACAGCAACCTCTAACTCTGGGCTTAAACGATTCTCTTGCCTCAGCCTCCCAAGTAGCTGAGACTACAGGCACCCTCCACAACACCCAGCTATTTTTTTATTGCAGTTGTCGTTGTTTTAGCAGGCCCAGGCCAGGTTCAAACCCACCAGCCTCCATGTATGTGGCCAGCGCCCTACCCACTGAGCTACAGGCTCTGCCCATCATGCTCATATTTATAGAGTTTTTCCTCAAATGTTTAAAGTACTTCATGTTCATGTAGTTTTCTAACTTTTCTAACTTTTTATTTTACTATTTTTTTTATTTTTATTTTTTGTTTTGTTTTTGTTTTTTTTGCAGTTTTTGACCAGGGCTGGGTTTGAACCCGCCACCTCTGGCATATGGGGCTGGCACCCTACTCACTGAGCCACAGGTGCCGCCCGATTTTATTATTTTTTTGCAGTTTTTGGCCAGGGCTGGGTTTGAACCCGCCACCTCCAGCATATGGGGCTGGCACCCTACTCCTTCGAGCCACAGGCGCTGCCCAACTTATTTATTTATTTTTTGTGTGTGTGTGAGTTCAGGCCAGGTTTGAACCTGCCACCCTAGTACATGGGGCTGGCACTCTAACCACTGAGCTAGCTACGGGCCAAATTTACTTTTTAAAGCAAAATCAAGTTGTTTTTAATCACCTGGCTTAAGTTACACTTAATATACAATAAAATGTATCCATTTCAAGTGTATAGTTAAATGAGTTTTTTTATTGTTTGTTTTTGTTTTTGTTTTTGTTTTGGGGGGGGGTTTAGAGACAAAGTCTCACTTTGTCGCCCTTGGTAGAGTGCCATGGCTTCATGGCTCACAGCAACCTCCAGCTCCTGGGCTTAGGCAATTCTCTTGTCTCAGCCTCCCAAGTAACTGGGACTATAGGCACCCACCATAACGCCTGGCTATTTTTTTGTTGCAGTTCGGCCAGGGCCAGGTTTGAACCTGCCACCCTTGGTATATGAGGCCGGCGCCCTACTCACTGAGCCACAGGCACCACCCCAGTTAAATGAGTTTTGACAAATGTCTTTCTCATGACCCAAAAGTCAGTTTCCCCATCCCTGAAACCAGGCAAGCACTAAGCTTGTTTGTAAGTATTACTTGTTCCTTAGATTCCATATAAATGGAACATATCGTTTATGTCCTCTTTTTTGTATATCTGTTTTTTTCTCTCAATGCAAAGTTTTTGAGAAGAATCATAGAATTTTAAAGTTTAAAAATGTTTAAAAATCATCTATTTCTGGCTTGGCGCCTGTGGCTCAGCGGGCTAAGGCGCCAGCCACATACACTTGAGCTGGCGGGTTCAAATCCAGGCTAGGCCCGCCAAACAACAATGACGGCTGCAAACAAAAAATGGCCGAGTGTTGTGGCGGGTGCCTGTAGTCCCAGCTACTTGGGAGGCAGAGGCAGGAGACTCGCTTGAGCCCAGGAGTTGGAGATTGCTGTGAACTGCAATGCCACAGCACTCTATCCAGGGTGACAGCTTGAGGCTCTGTCTCAAAAAAAAAAAAAAAATCATCTATTTCAACTTTCTTCTTACTCAGATCAAAAATTTAAGAATTGAAAGTTTTGTTAAATTCATTATTTTTTATGTATCACTCATTTATCATGAAGTAAACACATAAATTAATAGGATTTAAATTTCATATCGAGAAGAATATTTATAGGCAGAATCCCATTATAACAAAAAATATCACAGCAAGAAAGGATTCTGTGTTATAGGTGTGGTAATTCAATCCTCTAAATCCATTTTCCTTTAACTGTCAGGACAGAAGGTATAAGTCCCTTGCCCAAAACAACCAGTCTATTATGTCTGTGTGAGAACCTGAATACCTCATTCCTTGTTCATTAATTCATTTATTCAACAAACGAATGCTTACTGTAGACTGGGTGCTGGTGAAGTTTCTGGGAACACTTTCAGCAGGGAACAAAAAGGCAAAATGGTCTTTGCCCTCTTCAAGCTTACATTCTAGTGTCAGGAAGACAGAATAAACAATACAGAGTATGTTATGTGCCGTAGGTGCTATGGAGAAAAAGAAAGCAGAGTAAGGCAGGTAGGGACTCCTAGTGATGGTGAGGAGGAATGCAATTTTAAACAGGGCAGTCAAGGAAGACCTGTTTGGTAAGATCAGAACTCTGAGGGGAATGAATAAGCAAGTTACACAGGATATTTGTGGGAAGAACATTCCAGGCTAAAGAAATAGCAGATGCAGGGTGGTGCCTGTGGCTCAGTGAGTAGGGCGCCGGCCCCATATACCAAGGGTGGTGGTTTCAAACCTGGCCCTGGCCAAACTGTAACAAAAAAATGGCCAGGCATTGTAAGAGGTACCTGTAGTCCCAGATGCTCAGGAGGCTGAGGCAAGAGAATCGCCTAGGCTCAGGAGTTGGAGGTTGCTGTGAGCTGTGAGGCTCCGGCACTCTACTGACAGTCTCTACTCTACAAAGTGAGAGACCGTCTCAAAAAAAAAGAAAGAAAGAAAGAAATAGCAGATGCAAATGCTAGAGCCCATTGTGTTAAGAACAGCATCCAAAAAGTGAGCATGGCTAGAGTGGAATGAAGGTTAAGAGGAAATTAGGATTGGTGTGCTCTCACCTAGTGGGCATAATATAAAGGTACATGACATACCTCCTGGGTGAGGGGCACAACTACAACAGGGCCCTTACCTACATGCAACATTATAACATAATTGTTTATACCCTCATATTAATCTGAAATTTAAAAAAATAAAGAGGGAAGTAGGAGAGGAGGTCAGAGAGGTACGATGGGAATTGTTTATCATGTAGGCTCTCAAAGGCCGGTGGCTTTTTCTCTAAGAAGAAACCACCAGAAGCTAAGGAAAGATATGATCTGACATCCATTTTAAAAGCACCAATCTTGGGTGGCGCCTGTGGCTCAGGGAGTAGGGTGTTGGCCCCATATACTGAGGGTGGCGGGTTCAAACCCTGCCCCAGCCAAACTGCAACAAAAAAAATAGCCGGGCGTTGTGGCAGGCGCCTGTAGTCCCAGCTATTCGGGAGGCTGAGACAAGAGGGAGGCCTAAGCCCAGGAGCTGGAAGTTGCTGTGAGCTGTAAAGTCACTGCACTCTACCAAGGGCAACAAACTGAGACTCTATCTCTCAAAAATAAATACATAAATAAATAAATAAATAAATAAATAAATAAATAAAAGCACCAATCTGGCTGCTGTATTGAGAACAAGCTGTGGGGCAGGACAGAAAAGTGGAAAAGACAAAAGCAGAAACTCCGTTTTCTTATTCCTATTGGCTTATCTATCTTCTCCTTAAAAGCTTGTTTATAGATGACTTAACTTGCTTTTCCCTGTGGAAACAGAGTCCAGGTTTCTCTGGGATAAGATATGTTTCATCCCATCAGAAATAAGAAGAACAGGCAGACTGGAGTTCTTATTCCTTTTTGGAAAGTTCTTCCCTTCCCATTATAATCATATACAAATGAGAAGTAACACCCACATCATTGATCTATATTATGTAGAGTCGAGTGTTCTTATGATATATTCATTTGCACCTCCTAAAATGGAATCCATAAGTCTAGATTTGAGGTCTCCCTAAACTCTATAGAGGCCCCAGCCATGCACAGAACCTGCAGAGCTGGGAGTAAGGACCTCAACCCTTGGACATGAGCTCCTCCATCGACAGATTCACCTGCTCATCCTCTCAGTGCCCAGTGTATGTCCAGTTAAAATTAATCAGGTATTTTTAAGAAAATGACAGTATCCTAGCTTGAGCTCACAGGGTCAGCTACATGCCCTTTCTTAGGTCCAAGTCACCTATAAATTTAGATGGTTTGGCTGAGCTTTATTTTAAAGTTCAAGGAATCCTTTTATTTGTATTTTTGCAGGAAACTGTTAATAGCTTGTCTAGTTTCTTCTCTAGTTTCCTAGGGCAAAGGAAGGGAAAATTTTGCTAAAATTTTACAGAGTAGTTTTATAAGCCTTGTAGGACATAGTCAAAATATGGAAGTGTATTTTACTGCCTTAGGGAACCCATTTCTCCCTTTCTGTGTAGGTAAAGCAGATCTTCAGGAAGTCACCTTTCCTGGTGCCAAAGGACAGTGTTAGCATCATGGACGGATCCTATGAAGGTGGGAGAGGTGTTGTTATATATTCCTGGGGGACAAAAGCAGGGTCAGTGAAACTTTTAACTAATAGAACCGGGAACAGGGATGGGATGCTGAAGAGAAAGGAAGGAACTAAGTAGGAGGAACCAATAAGCTGGAAGAATGGGAGAGCAGGAAATCGAAGGGGAAGAGGAGGAAAACGTGCGCTCTGGAATGAAATAAGAGAGAAGAACATACATGGGGCCAGGAAAGAGGGAAAAAGTGCTCTGAGATGTAATCCTATCTTTCTCTCTTTTTTAGGCATATTAGCTTGGGTTACTGTGAATTTTCTGACAGGTAAGTTTATCTTAAGACCTTAACTAGCTTTTATGTGCGTGATCAGAAGAATAAAATCCTTTTCTTTCTTTCCATATTATTCTTTCTGGGGAAAAAAAACAAACAAAAAAGGAAGTAAAGACAGGAAGTTGATGTTTATAGCTTGCCTTCAAGGCCTCAGCTGTAGCAAGAATCTTTCTAAGTTTATACTCATCTGCAGCCTCAGGTCTGGGGAGCAGTGGAGTATTTTTGGAACACCTTCAGTGAATGAAAAGGGCAGGAGAGACATTATAGACAGACGAGTGTTGGGCTGTCCAGCATGTGGAGGATATTTAGAGCTGACTCTCATTGACAGGTCAGCTGCATGGCCACAGCCAGGAGACCGTGGGGACCCTGGACCTGGGGGGGGCCTCCACTCAAATCACGTTCCTGCCCCAGTTTGAGGTAAGTCATTTACATGAAGGTCTGGTTAGCAGTGCACTTGGCAGGCGTGGTGCTAAGGAGTGGCACCCCATTTTCAGACCGTAGCTTCATCACAGACAGGGTGAATTGAGTCAATTATTAACTGGGTGGACTTCCACTTATTTCCCCTCTCACTGTCCAGAGTTCTTTTGATTTTTCAAGCCTTACGAGATTAGCAGCATAGTCTGTCTCCATCTCTGATTTTTGGGGGGAAGGGACAGGAATAGTGGTGATACCATCTTCAAATAATTGTAGATCCTGAGTATTCTTTTGCTTTTTCTGATTTGCAGAAAACCCTGGAACAAACACCTAGGGGCTACCTCACTTCCTTTGAGATGTTTAACAGCACTTATAAGCTTTATACACATAGGTGAGAAGGGGGGCAGGGAAGAATAATATTTCACTTTGTATGGTTCTCTCAACTTTTCAGAGCATTCTCAAATCTGTTATTACACCTAATCAGCCTTATAAAGTTTTTACCAATAAACCCAAGCCACCTACCACAGCCCTAGGAACCTAAGAGGCTTCTTTCTGCTTGCACGCAAAAGTAGGTAACTTAAGAGTCAAAAGTTTTCTCTAGGGTGAAGACACTTGGAGAAGGCTCAGCCAAAGCTCCGTATCAACTCTTGGTCTTCAGATGTTCAGCATCCAGCATGGAATGTGATCCTATTTGGGGTTAGGAGCTAAACTAATGAGACTTTTCTGGGGATGCTTTCTAGTGTGGGACCCTAGGAACTGTCACCATCTCTGGCTTTTGAATCAAAATTATGGGGAATTCTTACTGCGTAGTCTTGATCCAAACTATGCAGAAATTACTTTTTGTTCACCACATGAGTTGAATAGGTTACAGAGAAGAAACAAGGTTTTTTGTTGTTTTTTTTCTGTAGAGACAGTCTTACTTTATCGCCCTTGGTAGAGTGCTGTGGCCTCACACAGCTCACAGAAACCTCCAACTCCTGGGCTTAGGCAATTCTCTTGCCTCAGCCTCTCAAGTAGCTGGAACTACAGGCGCCCGCCACAACACCCAGCTATTTTGTTGTTGTTGTTGCAGTTCGGCTGGGGTCAGGTTTGAACTCACCAGGCTCACGTATATGGGGGCAGCACCTTACTCACTGAGCCACAAGCGCTGCCCATGAAGCAAGGTTTTCATCTCTCCATAGAGAAACAGAAACCATGTTACTTTTGAAAAGATAGCTTTAAAGTAGAGAACTTCACAACCAGCATGAAATTGGTCAATCCTATATTTTACAGTTACTTGGGATTTGGATTGAAAGCTGCAAGACTAGCAACTCTGGGAGCCCTGGAAACGCAAGGTTTGTCTGGATATCTACTGAGTGGGGAATCATGAGAGTGACACAAATACTCAGCTTTCCTCTTCCTTGGAAGTGATTCTATGGAGGAAAGGCTTTGGTTGAATTGGGAAGCACATATTGTGTAATGGACTTAATAATAGCAAACTGTTTTTTATTTTATAAGTTCAGAAGTTTTGGTATGTATTACTAGCCATTTTTAGAATAATTTCTATCTATATAGGGGGAACAACCTATGGCCAGGAGGCTGAAGCATCTGCAGAAATTCAGGGCTCAAAGATTCAAGCTCCTGGTAGGAGCTTGCTCAAGCCCATGGGAGGTGCAAGAAGCTGTGTCCATCTACTTGCAGAGTAGAATAATTGAACAGCTTCATTCATCTCTTATAGTTAGGATCAGGCAGAACTGGTTTCAGTCCCAGCGTCATGATTTGGGAGAAGTTACTTAACCTTTATGTGCTCCTTTCCTCACATTAAATGAGATTTTGCATTTAATGTACTTTGTACAGTGCTTGGCTTAGAACTTTTATGGGGATGATGACTGTATTGTATTTTAGAATTCATAAAACATCTTTAAGTGTATTTAAGCCTCTCAGCAACCAGTGAGGAAGTTTTTTTTTTTTTCTTTTTTCTTGTTTTTTTTTAAAGACAGTCTCATTTTATTGTTCTCAGTACAGTGCCATGGCATCACAGCTCACAGCAAGCTCCAACTCCTGGGCTTAGGCAATTCTCTTGCCTCAGCCTCCTAAGTAGCTGGGACTATAGGTGCCTGCCAGAACACCTGGCTATTTTTTTGTTGCACTTTGGCCCGGGGTCAGGTTCAAACCCACCAAACTCGGTATATGGGGCCGACTCTCTACTCACTGAGTCACAGGTGCCACCCGAGGAAGGTATTTTTTCCTGTGTTTAGAAAGGAGAGAACTTGCTGTGTTAGTGTAGGTTTTAAATTTTTTTTGAGATATGATGAAAGCCACACCAAAAAAAAATGCATATGTACATGAAAGTTTGCTTCTAGTTTTGGGAGAATTCACCAATCCCCCAAAGTCTGTCTTGCCTGAGTTAAGAATTCTTATCACAGGATATAGTCATGGAACTAATTTCATAAGATTGTAAGGCTCAGCACCGTTGGTGATTCCTTTTAGCCTTAGTGGCTTCTTATTTGCATTCCCCCTCCTTACTGACATACTTGCCTCTTAACTTTGTTCCCTGGTTTGTTTCAGGGATTGATGGACACACTTTCCGAAGTGCCTGTCTACCCAGGTGGTTGGAAGCAGAGTGGATCTTTGGAGGTGTGAAATACCAGTATGGTGGAAACCAAGAAGGCAAGTGATGTTTTTTCACTAGTTAAAATTTCTTATACAGTAGAAATTCTGGAAAAATACCACTGGAAACTTTCTCTAGAGCTCACCAGAAGCTTATCAAACTGTGTAGACTTGTTTCAAAGAATCTTAGAATGCTTCCAAAGATTAATGGGAATTGAAGGCAAACAGGGCAACTGCCATTCTTCATCATTTTCTCTTTCCCTGGCCAAGTGTCATGGATCCACTAGAAACCTATTCTAAGCTGAGCTGGTGCATGCTTATAGTCCCAGCTATTCAGGAGGCTGTGGTGGTGATGATTGAATCTCTGTGTAGCCACAGTGAAAAAGAAATGTGTTCTGGCCAGGCACAGTGGCTCACATCAATAATCCTAGCACTCTGGGAGGCTGAGGCAGGTGGATGGCTTGAGCTCAGGAGTTCGAGACCAACCTAATCAAGAATGAGACCCTATCTCTACTAAAAGTAGAAAAATTAGCTGGGCATTGTGGCAGGCGCCTCTAGTTTCACCTACTCAGGAGGCTGAGGCAAGAGGATTGCTCGGGTCAAGAGTTTAAGACTACCATGAACTATGATGATGCCATGGCACTCTACCTAGAGCAACAGAGTGAGACTTTGTCTAGTGTTCTCAACCTGGACCTTAATGCAGTAGGGTGAAAACTTGTTCAGTTAATGTTTAGCTATTTATTATAGTAACACTTAAAATTGAGATGACAAGAAGAATGGTTTATCTTAGATATTATAAAAGGCATAGACTTTAATATCAAGGAAAAAATTTGATTGCCTAGTCAAGGAAGCAGGTGAACTCTCTAGCTACTTGTTTATAGATACCATGAAATGTAATTCTGGGCAGCAGTATCAGGTTGGCTGCGGCTGTTTCGGCGAACACAGCTTATGGAGGGAAACTGCTGTAGAGAAACAGAGCAATGAAGCTTCGGAAGTTTGCTCATCTTTGTTTTTTAAACCCTTCGTCTTCAGCCTCAGCCTTCTCCTGGTTTTCTTTAGCCTCCTGCTGTTCCCTCCTGTCTCCAGCAGCTTGCCTCAGAGAGTGGCCTCCTCTTCTGTCATTGTCCTTACCTTACCTCTGTGCACCTTTGTCCTGGCAGGGGAGATGGGCTTTGAGCCCTGCTACACTGAAGTCCTAAAGGTGGTACAAGGAAAACTTCACCAGCCAAAGGAGGTCCAAAGAAGCTCCTTCTATGCTTTCTCTTACTATTATGATAGAGCTGCTGACACAGACATGATAGGTGAGTTCTCCCAGGTGTTAGTCCATAGAGGAAAGTGAGCAGGACTATGACCCACCTGAAAAGAAGCACTTGAAACACTTTGTTGAGATGATTACCCAGCTCTTTTCCCGTGCTGGTTGTTGAGTGGCACCAGTCACTCAAATGGAAGGGTGAATATGACGTAGACTCTTTTGGAGGTAGATGACCTCAAGAACTATACATAATGTCTTTTTAAAAAACATCTTTATTGAGGCATAATTGGCATATAGCAAATGTACATGTTTTTAAAGTATACAGTTTGCTAAGTTTTGTTATGTATACATATATCTCTCACATTTAAGATAATATAGCTATCACCTCCAAAAGACTTTTCCTACCCCTTTATGATAACTTCTTTTCCTAACACAAAGTAATACTTTTGTTTCACTCTGAGAATGTAAATACATGATGTGTCTCTTGGCTTGAGAGATATGAATTAATTTCTTATTTACTGATGTTTACTGCATGTGTTTGTGTGTGTGTGTAGTTTGTTTTTTTTTTTTCAGACAGTCTCAAGCTGTCACCCTGGGTAGAGTGCTCTGATATCATAGCTCACAGCAACCTCTAATTTGGGCTCAAGCGATCCTCTTGCCCCAGTTCTTCTATTTTTAGAAGAGGCGGGGTCTCGAAGGCTTTTGCTTAGGCTGTTCTTGAACTTGTGATCTCAAGCAATCCACCTGCCTCAGCCTCCAAGAGTGATTATAGGTGTGAGCCACCATGCCAGGCTACTGATGTGGGTTTTTTTGTTGTTGTTGTTTGTTTGTTTGTTTGTTTTATTTTTGAGACAGAGCCTCAAGCTGTCGCCCTGGGTAGAGTGTCGTGGCATTACAGCTCACAGCAACCTCCAATTCCTGGGCTCAAGCGAGTCTCCTGCCTCCGCCTCCCAAGTAGCTGGGACTATAGGCGCCCGCCACAATGCCCGGCTATTTTTGTTTGGGTTGCAGCCGTTATTGTTAGTTGGCAGGCCCAGGCTGGATTTGAACCTGCCAGCTCAGGTGTACGTGGCTGGCGCCTTAGCCCTCTGAGCCACAGGCGCCGAGCCTACTGATGTGTTTTTTAATGTGCCTTTTTTTTTTTTTTTTTTTTTTTACTGTAGTTAATACACATAACATGAAATGTATTGAAATAATAAAAATAGGCTGCATGGATTATATTGTATGGATATGTCACATTTGTTTGTCCTGTTCTCTAATGTTTCTCTAAGATTTCCAGTTTTTCTTTGTGATAAACATCACTAGAATGAACTTTTTTGTGTTTCATTGAAGGCTTTTTGATAACATCTACCATTCTGTTTTATTTCAGACTATGAAAAGGGGGGTGTTTTAAAAGTTGAAGATTTTGAAAGAAAAGCCAGGGAAGGTAAGTGATGGGGAAGCTTTTGAAGGCAAACCTTTGAGGCTGTGCTTGTCAACTCGAGTGATGTAAAGCAACTCAGTCAGCTCGGAAGCCCTATCAGAAAGCTGGTTTCCTATTTTTTTTTTTTTGTAGAGACAGAGTTTCACTTTATGGCCCTCAGAGTGCCATGGCATCACACAACTCACAGCAACCTCCAACTCCTGGGCTTAGGCGATTCTCTTGCCTCAGCTTCCCAAGTAGTTGGGACTACAGGCGCCTGCCACAATGCCCAGCTATTTTTTTTGTTGAAGTTTGTCTGGGGCTGGAGCTGGGTTTGAACCCGCCACCCTTAGTATATGGGGCCAGCGCCCTACCGACAGCCACAGGTGCCATCCTTTTTTTTTTTGTAGAGACATTCTTACTTTATCACCCTCAGTAGAGTGCCGTGGCGTCACACAGCTCACAGCAACCTCCAACTCCTGGAGAATCACTTAGGCGAGTCTCTTGCCTCAGCCTCCCAAGTAGCTGGGACTATAGGCACCCGCCACAATGCCCGGCTATTTTTCTGTTTTGCACTTCCGCCAAGGCCAGGTTTGAACCCGCCACCTTCAGTATATGGGGTCAGTGCCCTACTTGATTAATCACAGGCATTGCGGGGTTTTTTTTGTTTTTTGTTTTTTGAGATAGAGTCTCACTCTGCCACCCAGGCTAGAGTGCCATGGGATCAGCCTAGCTCATAGCAACCTCAAACTCTTAGGTTCAAGTGATCCTTCTGCCTCACCTAGGCAGAGACAGGGTCTCATTTTATTGCCTAAGCTAGAGGGCAGTGGCTCTTCACAGGTGAAATCATGATGCACTGTAGCCTTAAACTCCTGGCCTCAAGCAATCCTCCTGCTTCAGCCTCTTACCTCAGCCTTCTGAGTAGCTGGGAACTCAGGCATGCACCAGTGCGCTGGGCTATCCCCTGATGCTTTTAACTCATAGCAAAGACTGGAAGATCCAGAAAGGAAACCAGCCTTCTGGGTTGGGTGCAATGGCTCGTGCCTGTAATCCTAGCACTCTAAAAAAAATTTTTTTTTTTTTTTTTTTGAGACAGAGCCTCAAGTTGTCACCCTGGATAGAGTGCTGTGACATCACAGCTCACAGCAACCTCCAATTCCTGGGTTCAAGCGAGTCTCTTGCCTCTGTCTCCCAAGTAGCTGGGACCACAGGCGCCCGCCACAACGCCCGGCCATTTTTTTTTTTTTGGTTGCAGCCGTCATTGTTGTTTGGCGGCCCCGGGCTGGATTTGAACCCGCCAGCTCAAGTGTACGTGGCTAGCACCTTAGCCCGCTGAGCCACAGGCGCCAAGCCAAAAAAAAATTTTTTTTTAGCATTAAGTGGCGTAGAATTCTGGGCAAGAATGTGGGAATAAGAGACTTTGGGGAATGGTATAAACTTTATCTTCTTTCTTTCCTTAATTTTTTAAAAATTGAAATACTCTCATCAGTATTAATGAAATATTGAACATCAGAATATCTGGGAAATAGTCATGGAGGCTTCCTTGAGAGAGTCAATCTAAAATACAAATGATCTTGGCTCAGCACCTGTAGCACAGTTTTTACAGAGCCAGTCACATGCACGAGGCTGGCAGGTACGAGCCCAGCCCGGCCAGCTAAACAACAATGACAACTGTAACAAGAAAAATAGCCAGGCGTTGTGACAGGCACCTATAGTCTCAGCTACTTGGAAGGCTGAGGCAAGAGAATTACTTAAGCCCAAGAGTTGGAGGTTGCTGTGAGCTGTGACACCACGGCAATAGGGCAACATAAACTCTGTCTCAAAAATAAATAAATAAATAAATTTAATTTAATCTAATACAAGTGATCTTATCCAGTGTAAACTTGAATGGTATTTCCCTGTCTTGTGGGCCTTGGCATTATAGATAAGAAACTTAGAACTAAGCCCCCACAGTAAGTACTAGAAACTTAGCAAACAAACAAGGGCCCATGTAAATTTGAGTAGATATCACACCAGAAGTTTGCAAGCCCTTAAGAAACTAGTCTTTTAGAGCCAATCAGTTGCACAGTCTAGTCTCTAGGAGGCTCAGGCATTAACCAAATGAAGACTTCTGCTTTGCTCTGTCTATGTTTAGAAACAATCCTCCACTTCTTAGTTAAGTGCAAATTTGAACTCCACTGTTCACTCACTCTCACTTCCAGTGTGTGATAACTTAGGAAACTTCACCTCCGGCAGTCCTTTTCTGTGCATGGATCTAGCCTACATCACAGCCCTGTTAAAAGATGGCTTTGGATTTGCAGACAGCACCATCTTACAGGTAAGAGATGGGAAACCAGATTTCCATAGCAGTCTTCTTTTGTAGGGATTGGGAAGAGGGAGTTAAGAATTTGTTTAATAATCAGAGTAGGTACAGGTAGAATTAGGTATTTTTAATGAGACTATTGAGAAGGCACTGTGCTAGGCACCATAAATGTGGGAAATTACATTGATGCAATGGTAGCCTCCAAGTATAGTACCAGGCAAGCTACCCCAGAGGTCACAGAACAGGTCACATAACAGAAAGCTTGCAGCCCAATTTAACATGCCCAAGTCACATGGTTTAGGAAATCTGTTTATTTATCTCACATCATTTTATCCTTATAACTTTTCAATACAGATAAGTTTTATTTCCTTTTTACACAGGATGCATCTGGTGCTCAGAAAGAATCAGTGTATTTTCTGGATTAACACAGTGAATCAGTTTAGAACTCAGGGCAAGAAGTAAGGGAAAAGAGATGAGAGAGGTGAACATACAGATAGGGTACAAGCACATTGGAAATGCCACACTTCCTCAATTGTGGGTTACACTTGCATGAGATCATATATTCTGCCATTGATTGTGTAGTTATAGAGCTTATATTTGGTCAAGGGGAGCACAAAGATAGAGGTGCCTGGAACATCACACAAACTTGTCCAATTTGGAGAGGACCAGGGGCAGATACACCTGGCCAGTGTATTAACTCACCCATTAGCCCATTAGATTGGTTTGATTTGGCAAAGGACATGAGGGAGGAAGAGGTCACCAGTGAGTGGCTTATTTAAGACCTCATGAATATTGAATGCCTCATGCATGTGTAGTGTGTCATATATATTTTATGTGTGCCTCATATCTTTAGGTAGCTCTTAAATCTTAGATCCCTGTTTATCCTTCTCTCTCCCTCGTATGCAGTCTCTACTTTATTTATAGTAAGTTATTTATCTATTTGAAAACACATCTTATGAATTTCATCCATCTCATTTATTTTCTCATCTTGTATGTCATAATTGAGTAATTCTATATTATAATTACAAAGATGATTAAGATGTCATCTTTGCGTTCAAATAGTATACAGTCTATTAGGAGAGATGTGACAAAAATAAAGCTATGTCACAAAGCAACTTTGTGGACTGTGGGGTCAATAAGTAGACTATAGGACAGTGCCTATGGCTCAGTGGGTAGGGCGCTGGTTCAAACCCAGCTCCGTCCAAACTGCAACAAAAAAATAGCTGGGCATTGTGGGGGGCACCTGTAGTCCCAACTACTTAGGAGGCTGAGGCAAGAGAATCGCCTACGCCCAGGGGTTGGAGGTTGCTATGAGCTGTGTGATGCCACGGCACTCTACCGAGGGTGACAAAGTGAGACTCTGTCTCTACAAAAAAAAAAGTAAATAAAAAAAATAAGTAGACTAGGGTTGCACCTGTGGCTCAAAGGAGTAGGGCACCAGCCCCATATGCCGGAGGTGGCAGGTTCAAACCCAGCCCTGGCTGAAAACTGCAGGAAAAAAAAAAAGTAGACTGTAGTCTGTCTTCCAAGGCCCCCCCAACCCCTGCACCTAACCCTTGTGCCACTTCCCCTTCTTGTTTCCCTAATTTCAGATAAGTTCATATTGCCCTATTTCTTGTATGACATAAATTTTATAAAATCATTCTTATTAAGGTATTTGAATTTAATGGGTTTTATCTGTCAAGAATGTCTGCATTTATAGCACTAACACAGGCCTGGCACCCACAGCTCAGTGGTTAGGACGCCGGCCACACACACCAGGGCTGGTAGGTTTGAACCTGGTCCAGGCCAGCTAAACAATGACAACTACAACAAAAAAATAGCTGGGCATTGTGGCGGGTGCCTATAGTCCCAGCTACTTGGGAGGCTGAGGCAAGAGAATCGCTTAAGCCCAAGAGTTGGAGGTGGCTGTGAGCTGTGTTGCCCTACAGAGGGCAACATAGTGAGACTCTGTCCCATAAGAAAAATAAATAAATAAAGAAGCATTTAGTGGGCGGTGCATTGGTCTCAAACAAGTACGGCGTTGGCCCCATATGCCAGAGGTGGCAGGTTCAAACCCAGCCCTGGTAAAAAGCAGCAAAAAAAAAAAAATTTAACACAGAAGAGTCATATGCAAGCAGAATTACTACAGTGTAGTATTTGAAACTGGGCTCTATAATCCATCAGATCTATGTTCACGTGATTCTGCGAGCTTTCTAGTTCTGTGGCCTTAAATGGATATTTACTTCCCCTAACTTTTAGGTTCCTTGTTCAAAACACAAGGATCCTTATAGTACCTATTTCATACAGCTGTTACGAAAATCAAGGTAATGTATAGAAATCACGATGTCTGGCACATAGTAAGTTACTAACATATATATTACTGTTAATGGAGGCATTTAACACCAGTTAGGGACAGATTTGTAGATAAGACAATTCATCCTTAGCCTTTCAGTACGTACATGCTAAGTTAACAACTGCTTCTACTTGACATCAGCAATAATTAAATCATTTAAGTATAGTTTTTCTGCTGTTTTCAGTACTGACATCCTTTTAATCTGTATGATTTCAGTGGGGGCAGAAAATAAATCAGGTATTGACAGCCCCCGGGTCCATAGATTGCTTCATTTGGGCATCTGTAGCCCAGTCCTGAGAAAGAGTAGAGCATTTTGGTGTGGGTACTCCCAGTTTGACTCAGGTGTCCCAGACTGAACCTCAAGATAATAATTTTTATTTTCTTGGGTGGCGCCTGAGGCTCAGTGAGGAGGGCGCCTGCCCCATATACCAAGGGTGGCAAGTTCAAACCTGGCCCTGGCCAAACTGCAACAAAAAAATAGCCGGGCGTTCTGGCGGGTGCCTGTAGTCCCAGCTCCTCGGAAGGCTGAGGCAAGAGAATCTTGCCTAAGTTCAAGAGCTGTAGGTTGCTGTGAGCTGTGACGCCACGGCCCTCTACTGAGGGCAACAAAGTAAAACTCCATCTCTAAAAAAAATAATAATTTTTTTTCTTAAGATAATGATTTAAATGCCATTTCTCCCCACTTGGGGGCGCAGGGATTAGACTCAACTTCATTAGCTCAACACAGAACAATTTACTGGCTTGCAAAGTTTTTCTTTTTGGTGGTAGTGGTGGCATTTTTATTCAACAAAATCTTATGCAGAATGTCAGGTAGAACTATTCTGGTGGAGGCAGAAG